>WSXT02003037.1:0-15023 GCA_011762715.2 Neuroterus valhalla
TCTCAAACTTCTGGCAACAGGAAAGTGCTCATTTTTAGTTCCACTAGTTTGATCTCCTTATGTCTATTCTCCATGGGTTTTACGTGGCCGACCAAAGGGTTTACGTGGCTGACTCAAGGATTTTCGTGGCCGACCATGGATAATTTTTTCCTACAGAATATTCATTTTCACTGAGTCATCGTAATTCCTAACCTAAAGTTTAGAAGCCATACTTTTACTATCCATTAAATTTCAAGAAATTACACTTCGAAAAGTTCACCAAAAACTCCAATATTGAAAAATATTTCATAGAATAATTCTTTTTTTTAATGAATATAACTCCTATTTTTTGAATTAAAAGTTTTTGAACACTTCAAATTAAAAATTGTACCATTTGAAACGTTTTAACTTAATGAATTTAAGGTGTGTTCACGTCTGAAATAATCTTCCGATTTGAAATTATATTGAAATAAATAAAATTAATAGAATTACATAAATTCTAATAATGAAATGAATGAAGAATAAAATTAATATAATATTCTCAAGGCTGAACTAGCTTTTCCATGCATTGAAATTTCCACAGAAGTGGAATGTTGCGCCTCATTCCTCAGCGTGGAGAATGAGAAAAGATAAGATGGGCTCCATTAAAATTTTTAGGACGCGCGCAAGGTGAACGGTAAACTCGAGATACAGAAGTTGGAAAATAATATTTTTTCATTCCACAAAAAGTATTTGCCATATAAAGTATGTTTGTATTTGAAAACTGAAAAATTAGTTGTTCAAAGTCTTATTATTTTTGTTATTTTAAATAATTATTTATTTGTATTAGCTGAATTCTCTATTGAAACAAAATTAATTATTGAATAACTAAAGCAGTTTTGAATTGTTCAGAATTGTACAATTGGTAATTGAAATCTTTTATAGCTAAATAAATGCAAACTTGAATAGGTTATAATTCGGACAATGTCATGTTAACAAAATATTTTTTGGTTTGGAATATGAATAATTCAAAATTATATTAATGAAGAAATACCTAACCTTTTAATAATTTTTACCCTCTTCAAATTTAGAGCACTGAAAATCTCTGTTCAGGATTTAAGCATCACAGACATTTTTTTCACAATTTACATAAGTTTATCACAATTATTCATCAAGTTCCTATTGAGAGCCTTAATATTTAAAAACAGTTATAAATTAAACGGTGGAAGAATCATTTCGGTGAAATTGTATGAATTAGAGAATTTATAATTAATGTGACGTTCAACATTTAGAAATTATTTTTATTTGTGTATATTATGTTAGAAAATTCATGTTTTAGTTAAAAATTTACTTCGAAAAATGTAATAGTCGAAACTTGAACCAAAAAGGGTTTCAATTTAGAATGAAAAAACTGTTGACATTACTCAAAGCGGACGAGTCTTTAGCCAAACAGATGAAAAGGAAAATTCTGCAAAGTTCTAAATCAAAAATATAATAATAGACTTTCAAATTGAAGCAAAAACCAACTTTGGAAAAGAAATTGGATTTGTTTTTTCAGTTCTATTGTTATCGAAATTCATTTCATATTATTTTTTGTTGTTAAAATTGCAAGTGTTCTATTAAAACGTCACATTTTTTGTCAAATATTGAACTATTTGATTGAAATTCAAATTTTTTCGTTAAAACTTGATTTTTTTTTAGATCCATCTCTGGTAGGTTTTCTTTTTGGTTGAAAATGAAATTTTTTATTTAAAAAACCAACTCATCTATTCGTATTTGAAACAATGCTCCTTATTGAATTTTCAACCTTCTGGTTATAGAATGATATTTTTAAGTGAACATTCAAGTATGTGGTGGAAAATTTATGTATATTGTTGATTTTTTCTCTTTTTTGGTAGAAAGTCAATCTCTTCAAGTTGAAAGATAATATTTTCCAAATGAAAAATAACCTTCATTTCGTTGTAACTCGATATTTTGAATTCAAAGTTGATCTTTTCTAGTTCAAAATTGATGTATTTTTCTAAAACTTGTCTTCCTGGCAGAAAATCAATCTTTTTGGTTAAAAAATCAACCTTTTTAATTGAAAATACAACTTTTCGGTTAAAAAATAATTTATTTCCGTTAAAGATTGAAAATTTTGAGTTTAATATTGGACTAAATTGCATAAAATTAACTTTTTTCATCAAATTTAGGAACTCAAATTTAACTTTAAAAATTTAACAATCCTGTTGAAAATTAGTATTTGTTGATGGCTCGTCTGTTTTGGTAGAAGATTCATTGTCTTGGTTGAAAATTCATTTTTCGGTTAAAAATTTACCTATTTGGTTGGAAATTCTTTTTGAATGAAAATTCAATTGTTTTGGTAAAAAATTCAAGTATGAATTTTAAACATTCATCTGAATATTAAAATATTTTGGAGAAAAAAACTTTTATAGCATAAAAAAACTGACTTATTAGAAATATGTTGTTTTTGGTTAAAAATTAGTTAAAACTGAAAATGTAATTATTCGATTTTCGGATGAAAATTGATACATACTCTCAGTCAAACAATGATCTCTTCCAGTTGAAAATTAATTAGTTCTTTTCGTCAAAAAGTTGATCTTTTTACGAACAATTCAAAAATTTTGTTTAAAAAAATGCTCTTTCCATTCATATTCAAGATACCGAATTTCAAACAGTTCATTGCTTTGACATTTAGATCAAATTCTGAATCCAATTTTTGAAAAAGTTTTCCTGGAACTTTTGCAAAAATCGACCTTGAAAACCTGGAAATTTCCTGACGAAGAATTGAAAAAAAAGAGTGAATTCAGCCTTTCCGTTGAGATATTTCTGATTTGATGCGTCATACTTTCAAGTCTCCAGTCACGGACTGGCTTTGACAAATAATCTGAAGAAGCAGCAATTTATAGTTTGATGTACATATTGATCGGATTATAATAAAAAAATACTGGTTTTCAATAGACGGATTAGCATGATGGGAAGCTATTTTGCGAGGGATTACAATTTTTTACGATCATTTTAAGATTAAAACATAAATAAATAAAATTATATTAAGTAAAAAAGAACGTCATGGCTTACTTATTATATTTCAATTGATTCAAATATTCATGATATTTTCTGAATCTATTTAGACCTTATGATTGAATTTTGTAAATAGGTAACGAATTGGTAACTGGTTATATTATGTGTAATAACATTAATGAGAAAAATCGTTACTTTTTTCAATCACCTTTGGAATGTAGTTCACAAGTCTTTTCCACGACAATAAATATATTTTATTCATTTTGCAACTATTTTTTTATTTTTTGTTTAAAATTTTATCTCTCGTCGGATATCCAACTTTAATTGGTTGATGATTCTACTCCTAAAATCGTTTTGAAATCAAATTGTTCTGTTGACAATTCATCTTTTTGGGTTGATAATTCAACTTTTTCGGAAAAAATTTGTGTTTTCGGGTTGAAAAGTAACTTTGTTGTCGAGAACTCGTTTTGTGGACAATTTGTCTCTTCGGCTTGAAAATGCAACTGTTTGTGTTGAAAGTCAATCCGGTTTGGTTGTTGATATAAAGAATTGGTTAGAAGTTGAAGTAATCTTGTTGAAAGTTATTTTTTTCTAATGTAAACTAATTATTGCAACTGAGAATGTGGCTATTCTATTTTTTGTTGAAACTTGATTTCTTTTTTTAGTTGAGAATTAAACTTTCTTGTTGAAAATTCGTCTTTTTGGGTTGAAAATCAGTTTATCAACTGAACTTGATCTATTTCAAATGGAGATTCATCAGTTTTGTTGGAAAATTATCTCGTTTATTGGAAATTCAACTGTTATTGGGTAAGAATTCATTTTTTAAAATTAAATTGTTCTCTTTGAAATTTGTTATGTAGAAAATCGGTCTCTTCGGCTTAAAAATGTAACTGTTGATTGAAAGTTGAACTGGTTTCTTGAAAACTCATCTTATTAATCGGAAATTTAACCATTTTATATAAAAAAAAAAAATTTCCTTAAAAATTAATTATTACACCTGAAAAGTAGCTTTTTTTGTGCTCAAATTCGATTTCTTTTTTTAGTTGAGAATCAAACTATTCCGTTGAAAATTCATCTTTTTGGGTTAAAAATTAGTTAATTCAACTGAACTTGAACTATTTCGAAATTATCTTGTTTGTTGAAAATTCAACAGACACTGTTTAGGAATTCATTTTTTGAAATTAAACTATTCTGTTCGGAATTCGTCTTATTAGGTTGAAAATTCAACAGTTTTAGTAGAAAATTCATTTATTTGGTCAAAAGAGTTTCAACAGTTTTTATTGTTCTGTTAAAAGTTCGTCTTTTTGGATTGAAAATTAACTCTATTGTCGAGAATTCGTTTTGTAGAAAATTTGTCTCCTCGGCTTGAGAAGACAACTGTTTGGTTCAAAATCAATCCATTTGGGTTGTTGATCCAACTAATTGGTTGAAATCCTACTACTTGGTTGAAAATTGTACTTTATTAGAATAAAATTGTGTAATTGTGCCTATCTGTGTATAGCTAGAAAGCGTATAATTTCTGTGAGAAGGGAATCGACGGACCGCACCGTAGCTCAGTTGAGAGAGCACTTGCTTGGATAACGAGAGGTCCTAGGTTCGGATCCCAGCGGAGCAGGGAAGTCGGTCCTTTTTACCATGAAGTTGTATTCAATTTCTTGATTAAATAAATTTCCATTCGTCTTAATGACGTAAAAATAAGTTTCGAGGATTTGATTAGTTAAATCGGTCGTTACAGTAAATTTTGTGGTTTGCGTATGGTAAACAGAGTTTTCTGTTACACCTAATCAGCTTACTAAAATGACAATCTTAGAATCGATTTGCTTAAAAATTATTTATTTCAACTAAATATATAGCTATTCTACTTTTTTTGTAATTTGATTTTTTTTAGTTGAGAGTTGAAAATTAGTTGTCCTGGTTGAAAATTCCAAAGTCTAACCTCTTTAGGTTAAAAATAATAATTGAATCTCCTGAAAATGGAACTGTTCTGTTGGAAATTCGTCTTTTTGGATTGCAGATTAAACTATTTGACTAGAAAATTCAATTTTTGGTTAAATAAACTCTCTGATTTTTCACTTGCGGGTTGAAAATTCAACTGTTTTGTAAAAAATTTGTTCTTCGTGTTGAAAAGTAACCTTTTTGTCGAAAATTTAACCGAACCTCTTTGGCTTGAAAATGCAACTGTTAGGTAAAAAATTCATCTTTCTTGGTTTTGAATTAAACTTCTTGGTTAAAAATTTAATTGCTTGTTTGATTCATCATTTTTGTTCTAATTTCATCCTTTTGGTTAGAAGTTTAACTATTTAATTGACACATCTTTTTGTTCTGGCTGGAGATTAATTTTTCAACTAAGAGTTCAACTATTTATAATTTTTGTTGAAATTTCGTCTCTTCAGTTAGAAGCCTTTCATTATTTCGGATGAAAATTCATTTATTGTTTGTTAAAGATCCATAATTTTATTCAAAAGTTCGTCTCTTTGATTAAGAATTTATTATTGCGAGTTCTAATTGTTGCTATTTTGGGAATTCAATTATTTGATTCAAAATTAACTCGTTTTTGAAAATTAATATTTTTGGTTTAAAAATCGAACAGTTTAGTAGAAAATTCGTCTTATTGTTTTGAAATTTTAACAATTTAATTGGTTTTTTCCTGTCTTGACTAAAAATGAAACTCTTCTGTTGCGAATTTTCCTTTAGTTAAATCACACTGGTTTTTAATTTTTTCCAAGTTTTCAAATTTATCTGTTCTCTCTTCAAATTAATTTTTTCCATTTAAAATTCAAGTATTCCATTTGTGGTTGGAAATGGATATTTTTTAGTTCAAAATTGAATATCTGTATTTTGTACATTTTGATGTTTCATAATCACAAAAAAAGTTCCATCCCCCTAGCTACTAGGAGAGGCTGGTAATTTAAACCCTCAAGTGTCAAGAATCGATAAAAATTCTAAAATGTTTTTAAAGCTTCTTACCTAAAATTTTAAACATGTATTTTGTACATTTTTATGTTGAATAATTCTAAAAAAAAGTTCCATCCCCATATGTGCTGGGGGAAGCTGTCAACTTTAACCCCTAAGTGTCAAGAGTCAATAAAAAATTCTAAAAGGTTATCAAAGCTTCTTACCAAAAATTTTAGACATGAATTTTGTACATTTTGATGTTGAATGATCACAAAAAAAGTTTCATTACCCTATCTGCCGGGGGAGGCTGTCAATTTTAACCCCTAAGTATCAAGAATGAATAGAAAATTCTGAAATGTTTTCAAAGCTGCTTACCTAAAATTTCAAACATGGATTTTGTACATTTTTATTTTAAATAATTGTAAAAAAAGTTCCATCTCCCTATCTGCTGGGGGCGGCTGTCAGTTTCAACCCCTAAGTATCAAGAATGAATAGAAAATTCTAAAATGTTTTCGAAGCTGCTTACCTAAATTTTCGAACATGGATTGAGTACATTTTTATGTTGAATAATAGCAAAAAAAGTTTCATCCCCCTATCTTCTGGGGAAGACTGTCAATTTAAACCCCTAAGTGTCAAGAATCAATAAAAATCCTTAGATGTTTTCAAAGCTTCTACCCTAAAATGTTAAACATGTATTTTGTACATTGTGATGTTGCATAATCACAAAAAAATTCCATCCCCCTAGCTACTGGAGGAGGCTGTCAACTTTAATTCCTAAGTGGCAAGAATCGACAAAAATTCTAAAATGTTTTCAAAGCTTTTTACCTAGAATTTCAAATAGTATTTTGTACATTTTTATGTAAAATAATTGTAAAAAAAGTTTCATGCCCCTATCTGCCAAGGGAGGCTGTCGGTTTCAACCCCTAAGTGTCGATAATCAATAGAAAATTCTAAAATGTTTTCAAAGCTTCTTACCTAAAAATTTCAAACATGGATTTTGTACATTCGTATGTTGAATAATTCCAAAAAAAGTTTCATCCCCCTATCTGCTGGGGGAGGCTGTCAATTTTAACCCCTAAGTGTCAAGAATCAATAAAAAATCCTTAGATGTTTTCAAAGCTTCTACCCCAAAATTTTAATCATGTATTTTGTACATTTTGATGTTGCATAATCACAAAAAAATGCCATCCCCCTAGCTACTGGGGGAGGCTGTCAACTTTAATCCCCAAGTGTCAAGAATCAATAAAAAATTCTAAAATGTTTTCGAAGCTGTTTACCTAAAATTTCATACATGGATTTTGTACATTTTCATGTTAAATAATTTAAAAAAAAGTTTCATCCCCCTATCTGCTGGTGGAGGCTGTCAATTTGAACCCCTAAGTGTCAAGAATAAATACAAAATTCTAAAATGTTTTCAAAGCTGCTTACCTAAAATTTCAAATATGGATTTTGTACATTTTTATGTTAAATAATTTCAAAAGAAGTTTAATCCCCCTATCTGCTGGGGGAGGCTGTCAATTTTAACCCCTAAGTGTCAAGAATCAACAAAAAATCCTTAGATGTTTTCAAAGCTTCTACCCCAAAATTTTAAACATGTATTTTGTACATTTTGATGTTGCATAATCACAAAAAAATTCCATACCCCTAGCTACTGGGGGAGGCTGTCAACTTTAATCCCCAAGTGTCAAGAATCAATAAAAAATTCTAAAATGTTTTCGAAGCTGCTTACCTAAAATTTCAAACATAGATTTTGTACATTTTCATGTTAAATAATTTAAAAAAAAGTTTCATCCCCCTATCTGCTGGTGGAGGCTGTCAATTTTAACCCCTAAGTGTCAAGAATCAATGCAAAATTCTAAAATGTTTTCAAAGCTGCTTACGTAAAATTTCCAATTTTTTCTTAAATATTTGATACAAAATACATTACACTTAGCAAGCACTTTTAATCCTTAGAATTCAATAATTATTTGGGAAATTACCTTTATTGTCGAAAAATAATATTTTTGGGTTGGAAAAGTACGTTACGTGTTTAGGGGCAAGACCAAGCTAGAAATTATTTTTACCACGCAAAAAACCCAACATTTTTTTCTTTCACCAAAAATTTATTTTTTTTCTTGACAATCATCTCTCTCTTCGAAAGATAATTTTCATGTTCAAAAATAATGGTTCACGGTTAACAATTCTAGCCGAAAATCCATGTATTCGAAAACTCTTATGTTTGGTTAAAAATTAATTGGTTAAAATTAATTATTTAGTTGAAGATTCTTTGTTCTAGTTAAAAAGTCTTATGTTTGGTTCGAAATTGTTTTTTAAGCTATAAAGGTGACTGTTCCATTTCTGTTTGAGGATGTGTTTTTTCAGTTCGAAATTTAACTACTTTGTTGAAGCATTTTATTTGTTGGTAGAAAATTATTCCTTGTTTTTGAAATTGATCTTATTATTTGAAATTCATGGTTAAAAATTGAAGTGCTCCAGATTAATGTTTATAATTTTAGGTAATCATTAAAGGTAGGATAATTATTTATGCAGTTCAAACTTCAACTATTTTGTTGCAATATTTTATTTTTCGGTAAAAAATTATTCTTTGTTCATGAAATTGATCTTAGTGTTTGAAATTTATGGTTAAAAACTGAAGTGCTCTAGATAAATATTCATTATTTTAGTTGAAAATTTATCTTTTTGGGGTAAAGAATGACTTGGTTGGAAATCCGTCTTCATTTGCTGTCGTTAATTAATTCTCTTCAATTGTACGTTTAACTGTAGCAATATTTAAAAAAATGATTATTATTCATCATGGGAAATTTCAGTATTTAAAAAAAAAAAAATTTATTTTGCGATGTTTGATGTCTTGTGTTGAAGGATGTTTAGAATGAACCTCATGAAATAAAAAAAATGTTTGCGTTTTGCGACAAATATTAATACGTTACTCTTAGTTGACTGGGAAACCTTAAAAATTTTACCAGGAAAACCCGGGAAATGACCGGCAATTTGAATTCGTCCGCCAAATCGCCAGCCTGATTTGTCGATAGATGAAAAGGTCATTTTGTTTAAAAACTATATCTTTTAGTTAAAAGAATAGTTGAAAATTTTCTGTTTGTTTATTGATAATCGATTTTTGGAACTCAAAATTCGAAAATTGCATGTTTTATCCAAAACTTATGTTTTTTAGTTTAAAATTGAACTATTTGGTCTTTTTAGCTTGAAAATAAAATATTTTAATTGAAAATCATACTATGTTATTTAGAAGTTGATAATTATGTACAAAATGAGATATATGGTCAAAAAATAATATTTTCGTGTTGAAAATAAAATTTGCTTAAGAATTTATGTATCTTTTTAAAAATGCATCTTTCTTAGCAAAAAATTGATATTTTTTTTGTAGAAAGTTAATCCCATGGTTGAAAATTTAAATATTTGGTCTAAATTAAACTATTTTCTTATAAATGTTATTAATTCTTCGAAAATTTACCTATTTTGTGAAAGACAACTATATTAAAATATTTGAGCAAATTGCATATTAAGCTCTGACCAATAATTTTTTAAAGTTGAGAGTATAGGGTTTTTCCACTGCACCACAAGCGGAAATCCATAGGAATAGGAAACGAAGGGGGTATGGAACTGCGAATAAAAAGCAGGAAACGCCTCTCCCTTTTTCAGAAACAAAGAGACTTTTTACCAAGAATGAAATATAATATTTCTTCGGTATTATTATATGCAGTAATAATACCAGAGAAATTTATTCTCTTTTGGCAGAAATTTCATTCTCTTTGATTGCAAATGCATTTGTTTGTTTGAAAAAAACGTTGTGGTTGCGAATTCAACTCATCTGTTGGAAACTAAAATTGGTTGAAAATTTATTTCTATTCTTGTTGAACTATCTTGTTGGAAGTTCTTTATTGTTTGGTTGAATTCAACTGTGTTTTAACCAAAGTTAAAATCGGCACTCTTTCAGATTTCAAATATTTAGATTTTACGCTAAAAATTCAACCACTCGATTAAAAATTACGTATCTAATTTGAAATCCGTTTTTCTCTTGATAGAAAATTAATTTCATGGTTCAAAATTCATCTTGGTTGACTTATTGGTTGAATTTTGAACTATTCTTTCCAAATTTTTTTTTTATCAGAAATTCATCATCTAAGTTGGGAAACCATTTCATTATTTGTAAATTTGACTGAATTCTTGGAAATTCGTTGAAAGATTGTTTTTGAATTAATGTCCAAATACTTCTTAGTTGGAATGCACTCTTTTGTTGAAAATTCCTTTTTTTCTTTTAAAAATGTTGCAAAAGTTTGCAAAATTGTTGCAAATTTGTTTTTCTTTTCTTGTTGAGAATCGACTTTTTTTCGCTGAAATTGTAACTGTCCCATTTAAGGGTGAACATTTTTATTTTTCATTCAAAAATTCAACTATTTGGTTAAAAATCGGTATAGTTTTTTGAGCATTTGTCTCTTCTGGTTAAAAATGTAACAACTTTGTTAGAAAGTCATTTTTTTGCGATTGGAAATAATTTGGTTTCAGCTATAAGGATTCAACTATTTCGTTGAAAATTCGTCTTTTCTGGTTAAATACAGCTGTTTTGATTTAGGAATAAAATACTTTCATTTGAAATATCAACTTTGTATTTTTTGTTAAGAACTCAACGTTGATTATAAATTTAATAACTGCTTTGTTGAAAATATCTTTTTTTCTTGGCGAAGACTTATTTTTCAGGTTCAAATTGATACTTGTTAGTAGAAAATTATTTTTTTTAGTCGGAAATGCAACTTTTTGATTAGAAATTATCAAAGTTTAGTTGAAGATATATTATTTTAGTAGAAAATTCATTTTTTTGTCACTGAGTGTTCAACTTTTTTGTCGAAAGTTCAAGTATTTTGTCGAAAATTCGAATTCACACAAGTGAGAAATTAATCAACATTGTTGAAAACTCAACTTTTGCTGTTGAAAATTGAAATCTTTTTCGATTGCACTATCAAATATTTTGTTGAAAAATCCAACTACATTGTTATGAGTGGAATTACTTCGTTGGATAATATTTTTTTCTGGTTGAATATTTATTATCAAAATGGACAGTCGGGAATACTATTTATGGTTGAAAATTTGAATACTGTATAGAGCATTTTTTTTGGTGGAATATGGTGGAAATGTTTTCGGTTAAACATTTGTATTTTTTAGTTGAATCTGCAACTGTTTTGCAGGAAATTAATCTTTTTAATTTAGAAATCAAACATTTTGGATAGAATGTTTTCCCTTCTTCTAAGTAGAAATTTTTTTTTATGTTAAGAATCTCTTTTGTGGAAATTCGGCTTTTTGTTTAAAAAATTCGTCATTTTGTTCAAACATCCATCTTTTTTTGTGGAAATTTATTCTGTTTTTGGTTCAAAATGCAAAATTTTGGTGGAAAACACATTTATTTGGATTAAAAATTCATCAACTTTGTTGAAAATTCTATTCCAGGGATGTTTCTTCGTTTTTTTTTTTTCAGAAAAATGTTGCTCTGGAAGGTCTTCTCCGAGTGGGAAGAAATTTGACGCGCGCGCATAATGATCTAGTAATAATTAGAACTCGAAGTGTTCAATAGTTTTTCAAGAACAATGCATGTATAACCCGAGAAGCTCTTTCTGAGAATAGATCTAAAATTATAAATAGGTGGCTTTCAGGGAGCGATAATAAATTGCAAAGTGAAATTGGACATAATTGAATATTGATAATACTTTATTTGCCGAGAAAATTGAGTTTGTGAGGATTTTCGCGCCAAAAATTTAAATTTAAATCGAGAATAATAAAATTTAATTGTTCGACTTTCAACCGAATTTTGTTCTTGAAAGAATATAATGAGAAGAATATGAGGTATTGAAAAAAAGAGGATAATTTTCTATGAAAAAGGAAAAAAAGTTTCAATCAATTAGTTGAATTTCAAACTGAAGATAGGAATTTATGATTGAAGGGAAAATCACTTCCCCAAAGAATTGATTCTGCCTCGCTTTTATCTAATCAGCCCCTACCTGCATACAAGAACTTTTTTGTGTTGATAAGGATTCTGATAAACCGGGCATTTGAAGGTATTATTGCGAGCATAGCGTTCCCAATCGAAACAATTTGTATTTTTAGAAGTTAAAATAACCTTGGAATATCCAAATAAGGAAAAACTTAAATGTTAAACAGTTTTATGGAACTTGCACCATAAAGAAATGTTAAGTTCTGAATAGTTGTTATTGAAATAGTTCGTGTTCTGTGCCTGAAAATAATATGAGCGATTTTTAATTGAAAGTATCGTATATTAAAAATATACAAATTTAATATTCCAGAAATTTGGAACTGTAAAAATGGAAATACAATTAAATGAACAACAGAATGGTCTTCATTTTTCGGTTTTTTGAAATTCTTTGCGCTCACTCCCGAGTTTCGTTCTGATTATGTAGCCAATAGAATTTTTTGGCATTTTGTTCAACATTTTCTGTATAATATTGAAATTTAAAGTTTCTAACAATGGCGCTTGTGAGGTTTGCCACGGGTTCATGCATTCTGATTCACTTTGTTTATGTCGACGACAGAGTGAGAATAAGACAGTATATTGTTGTTGAATGAGGTTGTGTGAAAGTTATGAGCGAGAATCTCACAAAACTACCTTTGTGGTGATAACAGATTATCTCAAAAACAATCAAGACTCGGTAAGCATGCATGTCAACATTGTAACATAACCTCACTTAGTCCCCACCCTCAGTTCATGCACTTGAAAGAAAAAGAATTGTAGATTCTTCTGTAATAACGCAGTAAATGAAAAATTACTTTTCTGAGAAAGACTGAAGCATTACTTGGTACTCATGACTTTTTTAAAACAAAGTTTTGGTTGGAAGCAAATTAATTGCGCATTGACTTGAATGACTTGAATATTTGAAAATCTCTGTCACAGTGCTCGTCACGTTATTCCATTCTGATTCCAAGTTAAATAGGTGTTTTCGCAGTTCCAATTTTCAACCGTTCTTTTCGTTTCAAAAAAGAAATGGAAAAGTTATTTACGAAGTACTACGTGTCTGTTTTTGGAGCAAAAAAATTTTGCAAAATGCGGTTAGACAGCTAAATTCCGTGTTTTTTTATTTTCTACGAAAAATTTCCAGTTTTCTAAGCTCACGGATCAGACACGGATTTCAATGTTCATTTGAAGTATTCTTCAATCTATGAATTATCGAAATTCCTATTCATTTATTACAGTCTTCACAGTTTATCCTCTATTCACGTCTTTTTCGCTCTATCTCGTTTTTCGAATCGAATACGCACTTAATTGATTAATTTTTGAACTGAGAATTTAATTATTACGCTCTTGGTTACATGAGAATTGTTTTCAGTTCTAGATTTGACAATTTCGTTCAAAAGTCATCCATTTTAGTTCAAAATAAAATTCCATTATTGGAAAATCACATGTTTTGTAGAAAGTTTATCTTTTGGGCTTCATGACTTATTTGGATGACATTTTTTTCTCCCTACTCAAAAATCTTTACTGATGAAAAAATCAACCCTTCTGTTGATCCCAACTGTTTTGTTAATACATTAAAAAAATAATTTTTCAATAGAAAATTTTATGATTCCTTCTCCAGTTATAAATTAATCTTAATTATTTGGATATTAAATGATCTTGTTGAAAAGTCATTCTTTTTTCATTGAGAACTCGACTGTTTTGTAGAATTTTGTATTTTTGTTCGAAATTTTCTTTCATCTTGATCGAAATTTGAATCAATCAAAAATTCATTTTTTCGTAAAAGATTCATCGTTTCAGTTTAAAATTCCTCTGTTTGGTTTGAGATTGAACTACTAGGTTGAAAATTTATCTTTCATGGTAGAAAATTATTCCTCTGGTTTTAAAAGTTTATCTTTTCGGCTAAAATTCATCTTCTTCCGAAAAAGTAGTTTTTACTTTGGCGTCTGTCTGTTTGTTGTCGTTGTCATTGTCGTCGTCTGTGAACTCCATAACTTTAGAAAGACTAATCGGAAACAATTTATCCTACTAATTTTTTTCGATCAAAACAAAATTGTCATAGTTGTGGTATTCTCAAAATTCGAAAATATAAGAGAAAATGAGAATTTTTAGATAAATAAGGAAAGAATGAAAAGAAATTCAGAGAGAAAAAATTTTTCTTCTTGGTAACCCTACAAGATCGTGAATACAACTTTTTGAATTTTCTCAACAAATCGAAAATTCCAATTTTGATCGCACAAAAAATGTGAAAAATAATCTGTGAACTCGATAACTATCGAAAGAATGATCATATTCGATCGTGCTTTGGCACCCAATTTGAGGGACCAAAAAGACAAGTCGAGTTTGTTAATCAGCTATTTCGAACCAAAAATAAAAAAGGGGGAGCATTTTGAAAATTTGTCGGGACTTTTTTCCAAGACTCAAAAATTGTAAGTACGGTTTCTTGATGATTTTTTCTTTTTTGTTAAAAACAAAATTGTCAGAGTTGTGGCATTTTTAAAATTCAAAAATATAAACGAAAATGAGAATTTTTAGCCAAACAAAGCAAGATATGAAAAAAAGTTTGAAGAAAAAATTCTTCTTTTTGAGAGCTCTCCAGGATGATCTTGAGAACTTTCGGAGTTTTCTCAAAAAATCGAAAATTCAAATTTTGGTAGGACAAGTAGTTTTTGCTTCATTCATAAAAAAGCGTATAAAAATGAAAAAAATGAACTTTTGGACAATTGACACAAGCTTAGGAAAAATCAAATAGAAGCAAGTTCTTTACCAGGGAAATATCTTTAAATGTGTTATCAACTTCTCTTACAGAATATGAAGTTTTTATTTCAATCAGTAAAAATAACTATGAAGATGAAATAATAAAATTTTTGAAATAATGACTATGGTTAACACAGAAGATTGATGGAGAAAAGTTGTTCACCCAAAAAATATCTCTAAATTTATTTTAATTTTTCCCATTGGACGCGTAGTTTTTGTTTCGATCGCAGAAAATAAAATTAAAAATTGAATTTCTACCTAGAAAAACTACAAAGCATGTGAAAAAAATTAGGCAACAAAACTTCTCCACCGTTTTGGACAGAATTTGATCGAGTGCGCAGCACGAGACACGTGATGAAAATGTATTCGGGGGCGTCCATAAACCACGTGGCCCAATTTTTGCCACTTTGACCCCCCC
>WSXT02003048.1:0-15021 GCA_011762715.2 Neuroterus valhalla
GTGGCACTTGCCGGATGGATGCAAAGAGCAGTCATTCTTGGGTCGCTCCGTGTGCTTGAGACACACGAAGGTTTCGCCGGCCCGTCGTTAAGAATTTGTCGCACACGTGGTAACTCATCCCACGGTCGTTAGACGTGGCCATAGGTGTATTTAACCGCGGTTCGACTAGGAGCTGGTGCCATTTTTTGAATGACAGTTGCTCCCAGGTGGGCCCTGCGGTGGTTGTTCAACCAAGTTTTAATTTATATATATATATACATACATACATAATGTACAGATTAGCCGCCTTGTTTTCAATATTTAACAAACTTTGTATACCTTTTTGAAATGAAAAACTTTTTTCCAGCATTTTTCTCTTTGTATCCTGCTGTCTTTTTACGCTTGATACTATTTGATTTATTCTTCAGTGATTTTAAAGAAAATCTGACGAATCATGGAGTCAGAAGTAGAATCGTTAAGTATTTTACTGATATACTCTCCCAGGCTTATGCGAATTACATTATAAAAGAGACAGTATAGATGAAGGAACTATGAGGAACTCTTTCGAAATGGAGGTGAAAGTCTTTTATTCCTATGAGAGGGACTTATGGGGGTGAATTTCGAAGAGCGATCATCAATTTTTATTCTATGGCCTGCTTTGAACGGGAATTGTACAGATACTAAGGGAAATACATGTTGAACTTCGAAGTGCTGCGTAATCTCTGAATATAATTTTGCATTGGAAAAAGAAATAAAATCATTGATTTTTTATGTCCACTCGAACAAATTTTAAAGCTTAATTTTTAAACGATTTATCATCTATTGTTCGGTCTATAATTGGTATATTCCTCTTGCTGCTACAATGTTCGCATTTTTCAAACAAACATGGAACCGAGTGTAATCAAAAGAAATTCAGGAAAAATTTCATTCGTTAAGATGGAACATAATTATTGTTATATTCACCAGCGAAATTGAAAATGATCACCATGGTGATAAGCAGAGTGAAAGCGTCCCTCATTCTTCTCGAAAAGGAAAAAACTGATTGAATAAGGGATCTGGTTAAAAGTTTTAACTGATATAAATTCTGTTCTTTTGAGGCTTTATATACTGTTCTTTCCGTTTGTTTTTTCAAGATACTTATTTTTCATACGTCAGTTTTAAGGACAAGAAACTCAGGTAATAATTCACCCTGCATGTGTACACTAATTTCATATTTCTATCATATAATGTAGAGATGTCCAATGCGTGAGCAACGGTGTAAATAACAGTCTCTCGCGAATCCCCTCTCTTGCCACCTTTGATGTGTTCATGCGGTGAGCGTAATGTGGACATCCCTGATTTTATTAGCTTAGCATTAGCATTAGCTTTGACGTTACTTTCCAAGAATTTCGTAACATTTCAAATCCTAATCATGATAATTAATTATCTACAAACTCATGTTCTATAATTCTTCCTCTATCTACAGAACTCTTGCGTGAATTTATTTCCTCATAAAGTGTATACGTGGAAACTTTGACATATTTTTTTCGTTGGAGCAAACAAGAATATTTACACACGTTATAATTATACACGTTTACCAATATTGCGTTCTGTTTCTTCGACTCAAGTCAGAAAGCTTTAATATCTTAATTACAACTTTTTTATTTTCCACGAGTTTTGAATTACAAATCAGATGGAAAAATTGCTGCATTTTCATTCAAAACATCTTCGACATACGAACTGAACACTGCTGTAGAAAATTATTTTTGTTTCCTTTTGGAACCTAAGCATATAATTTCGAGCAAAATTATTGTTAGTAGAAAATTTGTCCTTCGATTGGTGGAAATTTATCTTTGTAGTTGAATATCACATTCTCATTCTGAATGATAAGGTATTGGTTTTATGCTAAAATTGGCATTCGCGGATATAATGAAATAATAATGGTATCTGTCTGTCTGTCTGTAGTCTGTTGCATGTAATCTGTATACTTGATAACTTTCGAAAGAATGATCATATTGGATTGTGCTTTGGCACACTTTTTTGAAACCGCAAAAGAAAGGACAGGTTCGTTAACCAGCTATTTTGGATGAAAAATCAAAGAGTTGGGCATTTTGAAAAAATTTTTTGACTTTTCTTTTTCAAGAATCAAAAATTGTAAGTACATTCTCTTGTAACACTTAAAAAGTGAAACAATTTATTTCCATAATTTTTTTCGATAAAAACAGAATTGTCAGAGTTATGGTATTTTCAGAAATTATAAAATATAGGGAAAAATAGGAATTTTCGGCCAAATAACGCAACATTGAAAAGAAAGTCAGAGAGGAAAAATGTTTCTTTTTGGGAGCCGTACAAGATCGAGACTACAACTTTTTGAATTTTCTCAAAAAATTAAAAATTCCAATTTTTAGCGCACAAAAAATAATGAAGATTAATCTGTTAACTTGATAACTATCGAAAGAATGATCATATTCGATCGTGCTTTAGCACCCATTTTTAGGGACCAAAAATAAAAGTTGAGTTTGGTAACCAGCTAGTTTGGATCAGAAATGAAGGAGAGGAAGAATTTTGAAAATTTTTTTGCATTTTCTTTCCAAGATTCAAAAATTGTAAGTACGGTTTCTAATAGTTGGTAAGAAGTGAATGAAAGATAAAAAGATTCATTTTTGGTCAAATTTTGCAAGATGCAAAGAAATGTTAAGAACCAAAATTATTAATTTTAAAAATACCTATTAATTTCATACATATTTGCAGTTTGCAGTATTCGCACTTAGAGAAGAGGGTTTATTTGTGTCTAGGGGTGGAGGGAGAAAATAGCAACAGAAAGGAAATTTATCATTCGTACACACACGCTCAGGTAAAATAAAATTACAGTGTTCTTTGAGGTTTTGAATGTCACTGAATCCAGGTTCGAGGTCCATTCAAACCTATCATGTCAGGATTTTTCAAGACCTCAAAAAATAGGTCCAAGAACCCTAAAATTTCTCCATCTATTGACCATCGCGACTATCCAATAGAATCATAAGAAAGTTACAAAGGTTTACGATACCCACTCGAAGTTGCATCAATTTTCATTCTTTGTAAGTTACTGAAAATACTGCATTACGGAAACTAGATGAAAAAACAATGGAACTATCTAAAATTATTTTCAAAATTGGGTCTCAATAAACCTTGCTGACCACATCATTTCGGGAAAATGTGGGGAAAAAATATTTTTTACGACTTTCAAGTGACCTAGTTATTATTTCGATTGTATGAGTGGGTTTTAACATCAGTAGAAAATATTTGATGGTAATTCCTTGAAATAAAAAATCAATGGCCACATAATTAATGAAAATTAATAAGAAATGATTCCTTTCTAGTCTTTATCTGTCCCGGCTAGGCATCCGTTTGCATACTTTATTTATAGAATGAATAAGAATGACAGATGAAAAATTTTTTCAACAATCCATTATTTTTAGTAGACTGCAAGTTATTTCAACGCTCGAATTTACTTTGCAAATGAAAAATTCGTCGTGTGGACCATTTTATAAGTTAATTTGTTTACAACAATCAACTTAACAATGTCTTTTTTTGCTTATTTTTCATACGTCAGTTTTAAGGAGAAGAATTTCAGGTAATAATAAACAAGGCATGCGTACACTGATTTCATATTTTTATCGATCATACAATGCTCAGACGGTATTTTCCAAAAATTTTTTTAGTATTTCAAATCCTGATTTCAGGGATCAATTATATACAACCCCATGTTCTATAATTCTGCCTCTAATTACAAAAGTTTTGCGTGGATTTGTTTCCTTATAAAAGTTTATACGCAGCAATTATTAGGTTTATTTGAACAGGTAATTAGGCAGGTGATTCGACTGAATGAGGAAAAAGATTATTTGATCAAGTCAATCTTATTTTTTTTTTATCGCAGTGACGTAAGAAAATGTTTCGTTAGTTAAAGCAATCTAGATTATTTACAAGTTAACCAATATTGCGTTCTATTTCTTTGACATAAGTCAATAAACCTATACTTTCTGAATTACAATTTTTTAATTTCCACGGGATCTGAATTGCAAATCGGCCTAAATATATGATTTTGAGCAAAATAATTCTTTGTTCTTGTAAATGTATCCTCCTATTACTGAAAGGCCATCTTTTCAGTTAAATATTTAGAGCTTCATCAAAAAGTCATTCTTATTTGCTGTAAACTTTTTTTTTGGAAATTATAGATTTTGGTTGAGCGCTAACCACATTTTTATATGTAATTCCTTTGAGGTTTCGAATTCAACATCTTCTTCATAAGTGAAACTCTTTGGTTTAGACTATTTGGTCCTCTGATTGGAGACTATTATGACTTCGTATGGCAGTCATGTCACGAGAAGAATTCAAAATGCAAAATTGAAAAGAACTTCGGCCATTCGAAGACTTTGACATTCTAACTTCCAACTTGTAGACCCGTATATATCTTCCAACTTATATTATAGCTTCAATGCTAGACACAATTCAGAGATCTCGTCCTGTAAGTTTGAGAATATCGCTTCAATTTAGCCGAGCCAGTGCAAGAGCTGAAGGTGAAGTTTCTATTTATAGCTGAGACTCTTAGTGTTGCTCCCAAATTTCATTAGCTCAAATTGAAAATAAGATTTACAAAATCACATTTGATATTATGAATTTTGTATTATTGATAAATTCTTTTAAGTCAAAGCACACGTTGAAGTTAAGGTACGAATAATAAGTTACGACTATCGACACGCTTCGACGCTCTGATCCCTAACTTGGACGCTCTTTGATATTCTACAAGCCCTTCCATCTTGAATGAAAGATAACATATCAAGGATAGCGTATGCCTAGATTCACAAGAAATTGCTCCTCAAAGCAGAGAATCTGCATATACTTGCATACATGAAACCTTGTTGCTTGGATACTCTGTCTCATTCTGTCCAAGCTTCTGCAGCTATTTCACGATCACGCTGTTCAAATCGAAGGGAGAGTCCATGCCCGGTTTTGATTCTCTAGCACCCGAATTCGCAAATTCTATCAGATCTCTGTTATCCACTCTTCCCAAAAGACCCGTGCGGTGTTGCTGGTCGCCCATCGGGTGCCTCCCCACGTTTCGGATAGGGAAATGCCTTCCAGAAATGGGTGGTGCCGGGGAAATCAAATATCCGGGGTGGACAAAAACCAGATAGGGGAAGGAACCCCGGATAAAAAATCAAAGACGAGTAGGTTTCTCAAGAACAAATTATCCCAAGGGATGAAAATCTCCCCATCGGTTCAGATCGGGTGCAAGCTCTGGTGGCCGGTGCCAGTCCTAAGGATTTTGGGGGGGACCAAAGAAACGTTCTAGAATTCGGATTACTGGGGAGGAGCCCCAGTGAGGAAATGTTCGGTAGTGAGCTCGATGTCTTGGAAGAAATGGACAAAGGTATCTGAAGAGGAATGAAGAATGGCCTTGAAAGGGTGTGAGTGAGTGAATGGGGATTCAGACGGACGAAGGTGCCGAAAGAACTCTCGTTCCAAACCAACGGGGGAGGCAAAGAGCCCACCGTGAGGCTCACCGACTCCAGCGCGAAGAGGCCAGCGCTAAAAAAGGCGAAGACTCGAGGGCAGGTACCTGTTTCTGCGACCTCGAGTTCCATGATGGAGAAAACGCCAGTGGTAGCTAAGAAGGAGACGAAGAAGGAGGAGACAAAGAAGAAGAGGACGGTGCAACGCGACACCCTTGGTGTCAAAATCAGGGGTTTTCGGAAAGCGCAGGATGGCGACATCCACATAGAAGTCCGGAAGAAAGCAGAGGGCAGAGCAAAAACGTCCTCTGCCACAAGGAGCTGTTGTTGAAAGGGATAGAGTTCGCGAGCTTGTCCCTTGTGTCAAGGTCGACGTGTTTGACATTGACAAACTTACAGAAAGTCGTGACATAACGAGAGCGTTGGAAAAGCACTTCGGTGCTCAAATCAGAGGTGAAGAGGTGAAGGCCAATTTTGAGAAGAAGGCCTTCAGGGGTGATCTAAAGGCCTACGTCAAGTTGGATGAAGACTTGGCTGTAAAACTGACATGCACAGGGCACCTTGAAGTTGGGTAGGTGTCCTTTCGTGTAAGAATGAAGGAAGAGGTGACCCGGTGTTACCTCTGTCAAGGCTACGGCCATATGACAGCGGATGCACCGGAACCGACAGGAAGGCGAATTGTTGGACATGCGACAAAGAGGGACACAGGTCCGTGGAGTGCGAAAGTACTCCGCACTGTCACCTCTGCGCCGCAAAAGGCGAAGGTTTCTGGACGGACCATTTCCTGGGAAACACGAGGTGCATGGTGTATCAAGAAGCGACACATATTGTGCCCTGAAGCACATTATGTTCGAGCTTCAACACGCATACATCTCTCTCCTACTGGGTTCTAAGGTTTTAGTGTCCAGGCATTTTGGGATTAGGGGAGTAAAGCGTCACAGGGTAAAGAGTCATGGGTTCTTATCGTAAAATTTTGAGTCAGTGCATGAATGGTTAAAGACGGAAGGTTGCTGGATATTGGTAGACAATAATAATATCATGATTAGATAGCATTTAGATCTCGAGTCAGTATTATACTTTTATAATTTGGAGTGAGTGGAAACATTCCTGATTCCAATGCATTACTATAGCTAGCGTCAGGTGTTTTTTAGATAACCACAATTAGAGAACCGTCTCTACCGAA
Organism: Neuroterus valhalla; assembly: GCA_011762715.2. NCBI lineage: Eukaryota > Metazoa > Arthropoda > Insecta > Hymenoptera > Cynipidae > Neuroterus > Neuroterus valhalla. The sequence continues at coordinate 6,634 of WSXT02003048.1, forward strand.
TAAAAAGTCGGGGACTGGGTGATCAGTCCGTGAAATGAACCCAACAACAGAACCCTTGAGACTTTGATGTAGATATAAACGTAGTCAATGTCCGAATATATGAAATGGATTTACAGCTAACCTGAATATGAGCCTATAATGACACCTTGAAAGAGAAGAAACAAGGTGGTAGAATTCGAAAAACTGACATAGAAAACTAACAGAAAGCTTATTCGTCAAAAGCATTCACAGCTACTTATGATTTTCTTAAAGCTTATTCTCCGTTCATGATTGCTAATGTGAACCATCTTGTCAGTTCTTTCCAGGGTAAAGCCTTCTTTTATATTATTTCATTGTACTTCCTTGAATTTCCCGCGATTTAAAGTACGGATTCCTTCTCCACAGACCATCCAACATTTCTTTCAGAAAAGTTTCGCTCCTTTTTCCTTTTCTCTATTAGACGACAGCAAGTCTCTTGTATATTGAATTTGGCGATAACAATTGCAGGTCAAGTCTGTCCTGAAACGTCCAAATCATGAACCATGTTCTGTACATCGATATGAGACTATCATTAGTATAAGCGCCCTCTGAAGCAGTCGCATTTTGATTTATTACCGCACATAGGTCCTTCCCGTCATTAAAAGACAATCCATGAATTTCAATAGTAGTAGACAGCGGGAAATGCTCCAATTCTCTGCTCGCTGACTTTGAGTGCATTGGTGTTTTTATGTAGCTCTCTTCTTCTCTCTTCAACCGTAGTGATGCGGCAGGAATTCTCAATAATTTGTTACTTTATGATGCTGACTGAGGAATCCAAGTATTGTTGAAGCCTTTCGTGATCTCTTGAAGTCAATATCAGCCGCTGCCATTGACTCTGATGTATTAGAATTTTTTCAAGTATGTCGGAAAATATCATTCGACGCTGAAATTGAGAAAACTTTACACAACTAAGAACCTTCTTCAAGCACCAAAGTACTGCATTTTCCTTATTGTGATAGACCTAAAGCCCCTCCTGCGAGCCAGAAAGATGAATCTCCTCACGAACAGCTTTGAATCCTCAACTCGGAAAAATTATTTTTCGAAAAAAGCCTGTTCAATTCTTATCTTGTAATCTGCCATTCTTCAATGCTTCCATTCATTTTGAATCATTCCTTTTTAAATATTTTTTTTGCTTGTATATGACGGAAAGATTCTTCAACAAATCTCAAAAAATTAACATATGAGTTGTATTATTGAACTGAATCTCTTTACAAGAGTTGCAGAGAGACAGCATGTGGAGACTTTTAATCTGAGAAAGAACATGTGCAATAACGTGATTTGGTAGGAATCTGAAATTTTGAAGAATGATAAGAGCCGCTGCCATAATCCCCGCACATAGAATTTGCATGAACATTATCAGTTTATTTCCAAAGTTCTCCTCGAATGCAAAAAATTCAAAGATTCCGCAATGTGTAATAATTGATTAACTGAAAGAACCACGCAGTTGAGCAGCAGAGCATGAATTGATACTGAAGAGCTAACGAACTCAATCACGATTTTTTGTAAGAAAATATAACAGAATCAAAATAAAACTCTGAAATACAAAGCATGAGAAAAAATGATGGGACAATTAGTGGAACATGATTTGTACTTTTTGGTGATGCTTTAACTAGCATCTCGAGTCAAAATGCTTCGACTTGGTTCAGATTTGGTTTGAATTGCCCCCAATCAAATCGTAGTGGAGACGAAGTGAAGACGAAATTCTACGTCTCAGTTTTGTGACGAAGCAAAACTTCATTTGACGTCTAGAGACGAGTTTCTACGACTTGAAGACGAATTCCTACGACTTCAAGTCGAATTTTCATGTCTTGAGTCGATTTTTTTATGGCTTTAGGCAATAAAATGATTGCCTGCCGACCAGAACAGGAATACCTGCCCTGACGAAAAGGGTTATCCTCGTTGTTATGGAAGCAAATTCTTATTTATGGTTAAACAATTTTGTATGTTTTTATGCAATGTATGTTGGATGAATTCATATAAGGACTTTCATTTGCATTGGAATTTTTTATCGGAGATTTCGACATTTTCGTCCGTTTTTGCATGGAAATCCACGGATTCTGAATTTTCAACTTGAAAATGACTTATTTCAAAAATTGGGGATTTTTTTACCCATCAATTTTAATCCTTCACATCTGTCAACTACATGAAGCCAAATCTTGGAGCCAAGAAGAGCCTCGACTTGAGAATAGTAAACGCCGAATTGACTTTCGTGACCATTAAACCAAGACGGAGTAATATGTCTCGCCTAAGTTTTGAGACACAGCAAGATATGCTCGTCTTGAAGTCGAACTCAAGACGAAATTCAGTCGAAGCCAAGTCGAAGCATTTTTATTCCGGGTCAACGGTTTACAGCCGACGGCCTCAACAGGCATGCCATGGAATAGAACCAACTAGAATACAACAGTGATACAGAATTTGATGCCTTACTTTTGAGGAGGTTAAACATTTTTAACTATGTTTCAGTTAGACTAAATGTGATCTTTTACAGACAATTCATTTATTTTCTAGCAACGGAACAACTTGATGTGTTTGAAAGGGTAAAATGGATAATCAAGAGCAGGGGTGTCCAACGCAACGTTGACGCGGTTCTCCTTTCTTTCCCTTCTCCGAGCGCTTCATCAAGAATTCTTTCCTCATTGCACCACGGGATTCGTCAGACTTCACCTGACCACGCCTACTTGCGCGCACTGTTCACACAGCCCGGCTGCCGATGACCCCTTTCCACATCGCGATCACCACGTGGACGCATCCAAGGTGGTAAGAGAGGGGATTGACGAGTGACAGTTATTCACACGGTTGCCCACGCGTTGGACACTTCTGATCAAGAGAGTGGGAAGAGGATGCCAATGTCTTCTTCAAAAATTGATTTCATTCTCAAACAGACTTATTTATACCCCAAGCCACGGAATGAGCTAGCAGCGTAAAATACTACTGAACAATTTATTAATCGATGTTTATCTTTTTCTTTCCTTTTCATTCAATTTTTCTCATTAGAAATGATCTCTTCAATGTCTTAAAGAGGTCATCATTCAAGTTTCTCCTACTTCAAACTGAATTATGAACAATAAATATCTCAGCGGAAGCACAATGAACAATCATGCAAAAAACTGCAGAAGAGAAGTATATAAATGATTCGAAAGATAGAACATTCATCGGTAAAAATTTTCAAACCAGATTCATAATTCTATCAGTTTTTTTTCCGCTTTCAAATAATGAGGACAACTTTTACTGTGCTTGTCAGCATGATAGGCATCTTCAATTTCACTGGTAAATACAAGAATAATATTTTGAAAAGTTCCGAAACAATTTTAATAGATTTAATTGTTTTGAAGGAACTTAGGTATTTAAGGGCAGGGATTTTCAGGATTCGCGGTTTCTGTGAATATTCAAAAAATTCTAAAGAATTTTTATTAGAATTTGATAGTTTCGAAGGAATTTAGATATTTCAGGTGAATTATTTCTGAGAGTTTGTGATATCTTCAAATATTCTCATAGATTTCAAGGAATTGCTAGTAGACTCTAATTGTTTTGAAGGAACTTAGAAATTAAGGGGCAATCATTTGTAGGATATGCGGATCCTTTGAATATTTTGAAAAATTCTAAGGAATTTTTACTAGAAATTGAATTAGGAACTTAGATATTGCAGGTAAATTTTTTCTGAGAGTTTGTGATATCTTTAAATGTTCTGGGAAATTTCAAGGAATTCCTAGTAGACTCTAAATGTTTTGAAGGAACTTAAATATTCAAGGGCAATTATTTGTAGGATATGCGGATTCTTTGAATATTTTGAAATATTCCAAAGAATTTTTAATAAGAATTTTCTTCTGAGCTCCTCAAAAGACAGATGTGTATTTGGTTTCACAGCAGGCGTATGCCATAATGTTGGAGGGGCCTCAAAAGAGGTATTTTGAGCCATCTGATTTGGAATATATTTGAAAAACCAGAACTTGGTGATGACTAAAATGAACATTGATTTTTCTCAAAATGTTATTTATTGACGAAAAAAATGGTGTATTCCAATATCACAGTATAACATAAATTTTTTGAAGCACTTTCAAAGACACGTTCTTTCTGCATCACCGAACCCCCCATTCTACGTCCCGAAAACTACCGCCATCCAGGGTTTCTCGAGCTAAGCAGAGAGAAGTGGTAGTGGAAGTGCTTGAAAATGCAACACATGGCTTTTGAGCTGATTTCTCCTCCGAGGCCATAAGAGATCATCTACAGGAAATAGAAATTTAATCTTTACCTGTAAGTGATAAAAATGAATTAACTTGTATCATTTTTGCAGATTCAATGGATCATCGTAGTTTTGCGCAGCGCATGAAAGAATATGAGGACACACTTGTCAGGAATCAGGAGGCACGTCAACTGAATTTTCAGACCCCTACTCGAGTCAATATTGTCAATGTACGTAGTCGTGGTGCTGCAGCCTATGCAATAAACCGTTGGATCGTTCTTGCTTGTTTGGATGATGTTGAAATAGGTGCCCATGTTACTTCGTATATATCTGAAAACAGAAATCACAATAGGCTTGCTCATCACGGAATTTTGGGTAGTTCGAGATTCGAAAGAAATAATGTCCTGCTTATTACACTGAATACTCCAATTGATTTACTAAGACCCACACCTGCGCATCAAGCTTTCGCAGATTTTGAGGGGGATTGGTTCAATTCTGTTCGCCTAACGGCGGATCGTTATCTCTTCGGAAGATTTCCTGATCCTGAACTTCCTGTACCATAATTGGAAACGCTTGTCCTTTACGCAAGGTATGTTGTAGTAACGATGAGTGTCGGTGGGAGTGACTTTGTATGATTCATGAATAATCACTGTATTGGCAATTTTTACAATGCTGACTTCTGATCGTGCAAATAAAGTCCAGTAATTACTGCAATCCTGTTATTTTAATAAATTTCTCTTTGTGTCACCTTTGTCATTTCTATAACTTTTCTTGATTATTATATAGGGAATTCAAACTTGCATAGCGAAACCTTATGGCCATCTAGCAGACAATATCCTTCAATGTTTTGAACAACAAAATATATTTTTTCATTACTTAAGGGGAGGTAGGGTCTAAAAAAATGTTTTTCCATGGATTTTTTCGGGAATATTACATAAGTAAATTCATTCAAGTATTAGCATAGTAGAAAGTAAGATTTCAAGAACAATTGTTTCAATTTTGGCACAAAAATATGAAGATATAGGCTAATGGCAGCAGAGTTACGATCACGTCTCTTATTCGCGGTGTTCATCATATCTCAACGTAGAGTTATATGATGCATATGAGTAAAATTTTTTCATTAAAGAATATGTTTTTCTGGGGTCCAACGTTGTCCAATTATGGATTCTCAAATTTTTTCTGGTCGTTTCAAGCCGTATTGTATGTGAAGAACAACCCTGATGTCTGAAAAATAAGAAATGAAGATCGTTAGAACCTGCCAATTCGTATGTAGAAAGTGCGTAACAAATTTTAGAATGATCGATTAAGTAGTTTTTTCAGAAGAGTAAACACTGCCTCCGAAACTACGATTTTGAGAAAAACGCGTTTAAAGTTTTGAACTGTCAAAAAGCGGAAGATCGTAGCATGTTTGCTTTCTCGATTTGCTTCTTTATTAGCCCTGATGATACGAACGCTGTCCTCGTGTTTCATAAAGGTGTACAACTGTGATGGTTTTGCTCCGATTAACTTGAAATTCTGAAGCAATATTCTGGAAATGTTTCACTATAAGAAAATGCAACAAAAGAATCGATGTTCTGATCCCCCCCTTTCACCTTCAATATCAATAATTAGTCCTTAAAAATAAAAAAAATGGAGCACTTTTTTTCCTTCAAAATTTGCGGGCTGAATTGTAATCGCCACAGCCTGCTGATACAAAAAAATTAGAGTTATTTATATTATCGGGTCTATATCTATATCAAAAATTCTGAGAATGGTTTTTTAAGAAAAACGCTGTTGTTTGCGGTAAACTAAAAAATGAATTCTCGCTCTACGCACGCAATTTATCCAACTTTTAGTGAGTCAGCGAAGCCTGGACCAAAAAGGAGATAATCTTCCTGTGTATTTTGAGCAGCTGATTTAATTTTTTGGGCCGCATGAGCTTCTTTCGTAGCTTGCAAAGACCGAAACTTATGTGACTTTCCACGAAGTACCGAAATTCGGAAGTTGTACTGTTACAATAGAAAATTTTTAAGGAGGAAGTACTGTTGTTGATAAACGTTCAGAGTTCTTCAGAATAGTATGCATGCTAGAGTCCTGCGGTAGCCATGTTTTGTTTTGATACAGCAGCGCCTTCCTGCGCGCGTTGGACGTTTCCTTTGCCCACACAGCCTGGAATCAAATCAGTATATGTTTAAACTGATCTAGTTTACAATTATATACTGACAATAAGCAAGTCTCACCTCTCCAGTTAAATTTCATTCTACGAATTGAAATTTGTTTCTTTTCCTCCCTAATTTTCTGATGATCCATGAGTATCTCTTTAATACCTGAAGTGAATACAGATTCTGCATGATCAGAGATAGACAAATTTTCAAGAATTTTGAAATAGCATTGATATAAGGATGCATGAGTGAGGGATGTGTAGCAAAAGGAAGCAAGGATATGTATATAATTTTCAACAATTTCGCTTGAGGCGCGGAATTTCCGGTTAAGAGAGGTTTCAATCGAATTGTTTTATACCAATGCTCTGCAAACATCTATATCCTGGCATTCACCTTTTGTTTCATTTATATCGATGCATCTTTTCATACAAGCTTATGTGTTCCTACGGCTCCTTATATTTCACCTCTTTAGGGTCTCATTTATGGATTGTATCTAATCCTTCTCTGGTCTCCGTCTGGATACGCTACAATTTACCCAGGATTCCGTGGCGGGAGGGGGGGGGGATTTCTAAGTGATATTATAAATAATGGTTTTTTCATATACGTGAAAATCACAAACATTTCTGAAATCTCCCCCCCCCCCTTCTACTTGGCTGCGTACCTGAATTCGCCCTTCCTAGATACACTTGCTTTGTTGATCGTTCTTCATCCATTCTCCCAACGTCACCAAACCTTCTCAGCAAATTTCTTTTACTATTGTCAAACAAAGTTTCTTTCACACTTTATTCATTGAGATTCCACTAATTAATTACTTTGTCTATCAGCGTTTCACCGCACATATTACGCAGAAATTACATGCCGTTCGCATTGACTTTGTTCTCTCCCTCCTCTTGATATGTCAAGGTCTCGATACCGTACATCACAGTTGGTGCAAGCAATGACTTTTTTATCGCACTTTCAGCTTTATTGGTCGCTGATTCCTGATAGAGCAGAGTATATCTTATTGTTTCATTTCACCGGAAAATCACTGTTCCTGCAGTCGCACTTGCACAGAACGCAATGAGTTTTTCACGGTAAACAAACGTCAATTTCACGCACTGGATCACCGTAAAATATCTGGCACACGAAGGACCATGTTTTGTGGACCTCAGTAAAAATATATCACGGCAGAAGTAGGTTATAATACAATGAAAACTTGTTATATAAAAATCGACGGTACACTGTATTTAGTTACAAATTGGAGGAAATGTACATGTTTGAGTAATTTAGCGGATTTAAGTAGGTGCAAGTTTCGTAGCCACAATTTGCGCTACCTAGAGTACAAGTTTCCTCTACCGAAGACAAAAAATATCTGATTTGTGAAATTGCACTTATGCGATACAGGAGTCCAAAGTGGATTCAAAATTTGAAGAGAGGGTGAGATTAGTGGAAAATATGGTAGGGACGGCCCTCCTTCAGTGGATGGGGCAGCTGGGTAGAGATCCAAAGGTGGCCCCTGTGAGAGTTTCCCCAATCCCAGGAAATGTCAATGGACGAGCCGACCTTCAATAAACCAATTAGGAAAAGGAATTAGTAGACGGTACTTGAAAGATAACCATAAAAAATTTCGGAGACAGATGCCAAAAGTTATAAACGTGAAAGAATTGATTGCTCTACAGAAACTCGTAGAGGAAGAGCTAAATGCGAAAATATGAAATTAGCCTTTATTTATGGAATATAGAATGAGAATGACAGTTCTTGCGTTCAAATCAATTCACATGAAGTTGAATATGAAGATACATTATATATAAATACATATGTACATAGTATACGGGGAAGTTCTGGGTAGAATTCACAGATTCTTCGATGGCAAGACGACACAGACCTCCCACGTTCCTTTTGAATATACCAGTCTCAGTTTTTACTGAAGCAACTCTTACAACTCCATTCTTTCCAGCAGGGGCACAACAACCTATACACTGTGAGGGTCGATTCGGCCTCAGAATTTAGGCCCACACTATGGCTTCGGGTCTGCCGCGGCAAGGAAAAGGCAATGCCTGCAGCGGTGCT
>WSXT02003059.1:0-15021 GCA_011762715.2 Neuroterus valhalla
AAAGGAAGAAAAGAAAGGGAGGAAGGGGGGATGGAGAAGGGGGGAGGGGGAGAGCGGGGGGGGGGGGGGGAGGGGGAGAGGAGGGGGGGGGAGGGGGGGGAGGGGGAGAGGGAGGGGGGGGGGGGGAGGAGTGAGGAGAGCATGTAGAAAGAACTAGTGTCCAGCGGAAGAAGATGAGGGTAATTTGTGTGGCAAAAAGCAGAGCAAGGTTGGGAAAGTGGGGAGAAGAGAGGATGATTGTATGGTGTGAACATTGAGAGAATTGAGGGTACAGTAAAAAAATAAAATGGAAATAGAGACGGTAAGGTGAAGTGGATGGCTGAGAATATGGAAGAGAAAGAGGGAGTGAGAGGGGGGGGGGGGGTAACGAGGGAAGTAAGTTTAGGGCTTTTGATTTCGGGAGCAGTGGAAATTGATAATTTTTACATGCACTGGATGAAAACTGCAATTTAAAAAAACTTTAGATTAAAGTGAGTCGAACATTGAATATTAAAAAATTAATAATCCGAGAACTGAAATTTAATAATAATATCTTCTCTTTTGCTTTCATGATGCGCTCTCCTATAGTCACTTCTATCAAATAATTGGAGTCTGAGTTATTTTCAATTCAGTCGCGGCATCTCGGAGTCGCGGAAAATTAGCGGGTAATGAACGAGACTCGAGAGAACTTTGGCGCTTGGTTTGCAAGAGAGCACCAACCGGAAGTGTGTCGCAGAAATGAAATGGAAGGTTTTGTTTCACCCCTGGTTGAGAGAGAAAATGATAAAAGAACCGGCCAAGCAAAAAGTTTCGCAACTTCGATGTTTGCAGATTCTTTTCAACCATTCGAAACTTTACTGAACCATTGTTCCTTATCCCGAGAGAGGAAAGAAAATAGATAATAAACCCACATCGGAACAAGAGTTATTACCAAGAACACACTTCCTGTTTATTAAAATAGTGAGGCAACTACGGAAACGGAATACTGAGAATATCGATATTCTTATAGATTTTTATTTCGTTTAGTTACTTTGTATAAATTATGCTTGTTTTTACGTTTCAAAATATTATTTAATCTTTAACACTCCAGATCCAAATGAGAACACTAGTCTATTTTCACAAGTTGGCTAGTCTTCCGGAAAGAATTCTGAGAATGCAATTATGGTTTATGAAATTTAAATCCTGCCCTCACGAGACTTGGGAAAAGAGGGAGGTGTGTGACCCACAATATTTTTTATGACCAGTCACAGCAGCGCCCCCCCCCCCCCCCGAACTTGGGAAAAGGGGAAGGTGGCTGACCTACATTATTTCTATGACCAGTCACAGCAGTGACTTTCCGCCACCACCAGACTTGGGAAAAGGGGAAGTTACGTAACCTACATTATTTCTATGAACAGTCACAGCGGGGACTTTTCGACCCCCCCCCCCCCCCAACTCGAGCACAGGGGGGGGGGTGCTCTGACTTCCATTATTTTTTATGACTAGTCACAGTGGCGACTTTCCGCCCCCATAAGACTCGGGAAAAAAGGGATGTATGTGACCTACATTATTTCTATGACTTTCCGCCACCACCAGACTTGGGAAAAGGGAAAGATACGTGACCTACATTATTTCTATGACCAGTCACAACGGTGACTTTCGGCCTCCATCGGAATAGGGAAAAGGGGGAGGTGTTGGACCTACTTTATGTAAGAAATTTGTCCTTTTGGCATGAAAATTAAACAAGCTAGTCGAAATTTTCGACTGAGAAATCTTTTTTTATCTACAAGTCAACATTTTCTTGAAAATTCCGCTCATCGGTTGGAAATTACCCTATTTCATTAAAAAGTCAACAGTTTTGTTAAAAATTCATCCTTTTTGGTTGACAATTGAACTATTTTGTTGAAAATTGATCCTTTTGGATTCGAAATTTTACTATTTGAGTGGAAAATTTTATTACTTGGTTGAGAATTCGTCTCTTTGGTTCAAAAATTCATCTTAATTTGTCGAAAATACATTTGTTCAGACAAGAACTTTTCTATTTTGGTTTAGAACTTGACAATTTTTTCTTAAATTTAATATTTCCGTCGAAAATTCGTCTTCGTGGCCTTGGAGTGCAACTGTTTGGTTATTAATTATTCTGTTTTGGTAGAAGCTTTAACTGTTTTGTTGAAAATTCTCTCGTTTTGGTTCAGTTATACTATTTTTCATTTTTAATAAAATTCGTTCCTGTTAAATTTTCAACCATGACATCTTTCATTGGAACTAGTCTTTTTCAATATGAAACTAAATAAATCGGTTGAATGTTCTTTTTTTTTTTGTTAGAAAATTCAATAATTTAGTTGAAAATTGATCTATTTTTTTCAAAATGCAACATTTTTACTTGAAGTATTAGGAATCTCAGCATTGCAAATTGAATGTAGAATATTTTATATACCACATTATAACAACTATTACAGTCAACTGATTTTCATTTTGAAATGTGATTGATCATTATCTGCTAGTACTTGTAAATAATTGAGACCCAAATGTTTTATGGTAGTCGTAATTTAGAACTGCGTTCCCAATTCGATTAATAGTTATCGAGATTTCAATTCGGATATTTAGCTTTACAAGGGGACATTTAGGTCGACTAATTTTTGTTTTGGTCAATACTCTCCTAAGTGATAGACACCTACTAGAGGTTTTCTGAGAAAAATGAAGAAGGCGCAATTTTTGACCATTTTCGAGAAAAATTCATTTGAGCCTGCATAAATGTAGTTGCAAGCACCTGGTATGTAGCTCACCTGGTGAAGCGTTCCGCTGATAATCGCAAGGTTGCAAGCTCGATTCTCGCTGCCTGCACTTTTTTTTTAATACAAAACTGCTTAGTTATTCATTTCCTAATCATTTGAAATGGAATGAACATTTCTATTAATTGTTTAATAATTTTTTAAAATGAAAACTCTGATTTAACTCTTTATTATCTTCCGTTTGGAAAGTTGTGTATTTTCATTTAAATGATTAATTATTTAATTATTTGCAGTATTCATATTTTCAATTTAAATTAGGAAATAAGTGTTTCGAATAAGAATTACAATGTTAAATATGAAATCGAAATGTTTTATACAAAATACAAAAAATAAAACACAGGAATAATTGGTCCATTATCTTTCAAACAGTTGATAACTTCTATTAACATTTATTCGGAATAATTATTATAAATATGTATCATCAGGATTACGTAGTATTGCACGAACTAGAGTGATTCTCGTCGCATAAAAGCAAGGCGATACTACGTAATCCTGGTGATGCATATGTATAATAATTATTCAGAATAAATAAATGTTATGTAAGTTAATACATTAACAAACGAGAGAGAATCAAGAGTTAAAACAGAGTTTTCATTTTTTTTAAATGCTTGAACAATCATTAGGAAGAAGAATTGTATTGAAAATTATTGAGAAATGAATAAATAAACAGTTCTGCATTTGAAAAAAATGCAGGCAGCTTGCTGAACGACCATCATTCTGCAACTTTTCACATGCACTTCCCTCGAAAATGGTACAGAATTGCGCCTTCCTGATTTTTCTCAGAAAATCTCTAGTATGTGTCTATCCCCGAGGAGAGTATCGACCAAAACAAAAATTAGGTGACATGAAGGTCCCCTTGTTAGTTATGAATTCCCAGAAATGCAACGTTCATAAAATTCAGCTCGCAACGGATTTTCGCCGCATTCCAGTGGAAGGGAGGAGCAGCCAACCATTCAGAAGGTCCGACTCTCCCCACTTGTACGCGCGCGAGATCCTTTGCGAGTTCTTCTATCGCCGAAAAACGACAGTCATTAGGCAAAAAATAAAGCAAAGGTAAAAATACTGAGCATAACAAAGGCTAGCATTGGTTTTTAGTCCGGGCGCTGGAGAGGGGTCGCCGTATGCACTTCTAGGTCCAGTCGAGAACTTTGTTTATTTTTATGTTTTTTGGTGCGGAAAATCGATTTTTTTAGGGTATCCGGACCCAAAACCCGTCAACTTTTTTCGTTATTAACAATTTAATTTTTTAAATTGATATATTTCGTCGTCTGCAAAATTTACTCGTTTTAAGAAATATATCCGTAGCTTCAATTTGAGCCCTTGGTCACCTATTTTTGAGCATTAGGAACAATTTTACAGCCCTCCAAATGTGATATTTTACCAAAAAATGACAGTGTAAATTGTTTATGTCCCTCTCGTTCAATGAATTGTAAATATAATCAGGGAAAAAGTCATCCCATATTGTTCCTCAACAAAAAAAGAAATTGTTAAGCCCTAGTAGCGATTTCCGAGGTGAGTAGTTGCTGAATGATTGCTGTTTTTGTAGCGCTTGCACGGCACACCCGCGCCATGCGCGACTCTGAAATCGGAGCCTCAATCAACTGGCCGCTACAAAAACGGCGATTCTTCAGCAACTACTCACTTGGCAAATCGATTCTAAGGCTCGAAAATAGGTGGCCAAGGGCTCAAATTGAAGCTACGAATATATTCTTCAAAATAAGCTATCATAAGTCTCAATAGCAATCGTACAAGCCAAATTAGAATCGAGTGATTGTGAAAAGAGCGTGTATTCACAAAATTTTCGCACTTCTTTGCCCGTAACTTTTGTTCCAATCGAGATTTTTGCAAAAATAAAAGTGGAAAATGTTCCTAATGAAATTAACAATCAATCCTATTGATCTAAAATTCCGTAAATATTGCAGACGACAAGATATATCGATTTAAACAATTAAATTGTTATTACCAGAAAACTGACAAGTTTTGGGCCCGGATACCTCAAAAAATAGATTTCCCGCACCAAAAAACATGAAAATAAACGAAGTCTCCGACTGGACATAGAAGTGCATACGGCGACCCCTCTCTAGCGCAGCACCGGACTATTTACTCATTCTTATCCACCAGAAAGGAGTAAAATTAATATTAAATACATTATTTTAAGGATGACTAACCGAATAGCAAAAATAAAATAGTCTTCCCGAAATTCGGGATGACGAGACACTGCGTTCTTAAAAAAATAGATGAAGGGGAATGAGCTAGATCCACTTTTGTATATAATATGTATATATTTATAATCGCATTCATCATAAAAGTACAATAATAGCATATATCAAATCACGAGGAGAAGTTCAATATTCACATAGTAGGTGTGGATAGTTCCTTTCAAGAATATCGATTTGCGGATCGTCACACTCTTTTCAATATTTTTTCCATACATATTTATCTTTTTTTGATTCGCCTCTTTGGACGATCTACCTTTTCACGAAATGGATAAGCATAACACAAAAAATGTTATAATTAACAAAAAGCAGATAATCAAATTATAATAACAAAGGGTTAAAAAAAGCTACGCAACTTCGGAACGGCTTTTGCTTGGTCACAATGATAAAATACGAAGAAAGTTTTATGCTAATTCCGAACGAATGAAGTAAAAAAGAGTCGGAGTTTCTAAAGACTTCGATACATATTAAAAGAAATAAAATAAAATCAATCCTCCGACTTCTTTGCCTTGCCTTTTATCAACAAGTTTCTTTTCGCTCGATATCCTTCCTTCTTATTCTAAGCTTATTCTTTCAGCATCGTCGCGTTCATTCATACAAATATACAAGGACGATAGCTTTCCGATTACTGCGATGGAGAACGAGGATCGTTTTTTCCACTTACACTTGTTTTACAAATTCTTTTTCGAGAGATTCTTTCTTTCCTTGCGGAGGCAGAAGGAGAGAAAGAGAGAAATACTTTCGTCATTCCTCTGAATCCTAATATTTTGCTAGGGAAGGGTACTCGACAGAATAAAAGGCGTTGGAAGGATCGGGAAGGGTAGATGAGGGTCCAAAGGTGTCACTAATCAGGCACTTAACACCGTCTTTCACCCTCTTCGCACGCTTTTCTGCCTTTTTTTCTTCGTCGGAAGATTCTTCTTTGATCGACTATTTTGATCGATAACTCTGATCGATTTTTCTCTCGAACTGAAATCGCGCTCTGCATCGAAATTATCTAGTTGTAAAATCCGGACAGATGATACTGACCGAAGAATTCCTACTTACAGCCTGCACTTCGCACGAGCATTTAGCACTTGATTCAAAATCAGCGAATGATTTCAATTGATTGATTTGATTAATTTTTATAAACAATTGATCCTTTCGCTCGAACGCGGCGCAGTAAACATTTAATTATTTACAGACACGCTCTCACTCACGCATCCACTTCTGTACAAGGTTGACGCACTTGAAGATCGCTCTCGTGTTTTTTGCTGTTTTGTGTTTTTGTTCTTTTTTCAGGTTTTGTTTCCTTTTTGGGAAAAGGAAAACGTTTACTCGAGCTGGAGAAAGGCTGATGATTTTTTTTTCAGAGAATTTTCCTAAGACGAAATTACTCCGCTTTTTGAAGCCGGTTGATGCACTCGAGAATCGTCAACCTTCGCCGGACGCTGCGACGAGAGGCCTTGTCATGAGCGACATGGACTTACGAGGTCTACGTCATCAGCTCAGTTGTATCGTCGGCATCCCCTTCATCTATTGGTTCAACCCTCACAGCCAGCTGTGTGTAACCCATAGACGCTTCTTTTTTCCTTGACATTATCTGAAACAGAAAATATAGGTGTTTATCAATTACGGGTTACTATGCGCTTGAAATTAGGTGTAAAAGCATTTTATAGAAACTTTATCACTCTGAAATCTTTCGACATCTCTGAAATGCCTAAATTTAGTGTTAACTCAGAAGTCTAGTAATCAACCCCTTCACATAAAATGATCTTGATCGAACTCTAATTTTATTCCAGAATCCAGAACTTTTGAATAAGATTCTCGAATCCTAATTCTTTTTATTTGATTTGCATTTGTAAAAATTTCAAGAGATTCCAGAAGATTTTTAAGATTTTTCAAAGATTTCGAGAGATTTGGAAGATTTTACTCTGAACGATTTCATAAAGATTTTAAAATATTTCAGAAAATGCTGTACAAGATTTTTCAAAGATTTCGAAGATTTAAGAGATTTTGCGAAGTTTTGGAGAGATTTGAAACATTTTGAATAAATTCACGACGATTTAATAATGTTTCAAGACATTCTAAAAGATTTTGCAAACAGTTTTAAAGATTTGATTTTAACAGATTTAATACAGATTTATATAGATTTCAATAAGCAACAGAGATTTCACAAGATTCTGTAATATTTGAGAATGTGTCCAAGATTTCGCCAAGATTTCAGGAGGATTTAGAAATCCTACAGACATTCCATGATTTGAAAATATAAGGAAACTTAGGTTTATCGGAGATTTTTCGAAATTTTAAAGATCTTTTCATCAAAAATTTTTCAGAGATTTCACAAGATTTTAGAATATCAAGGAAGATCCCTCAGATTGCGCGAATATTTGGAAGATTTTAGGCATTTAAGAGAAATTTATAAAGAATCCGAAAAATTTTAAAGAAAAAGATTTCATAAAGATTCATAAATATTCCCATAAATTAACGAAGATTTCACACGAATTTCGAATATTTCAGAAAATATGAAAGATTTCGCAGAGATTTGAGAAAGATTTCCAAATTATACAACGATTTCAAAGATACGAAAACATCCCAGAAGATTTCAAAGACCTCTTCAGATTCAATTATTCCAAAGAAATTCACAAGATTTAAAAATGTTCAAGAAGATTTCCAGAATTACACGAAGATTTGAGAAGATCCTGGAAGAGTTCAAATAATTTTACAAAGATTTCAAATCATTTAACAAAGATCCAAAAAAATTTATTCCCCAAGATTTAAGACAGAGACAAAGACAAAGACTTTAAGAGATTCTAGGGGATTTTCGAAATTTCTCAAGGATTTCGAGAGTTTTGAAAGATTTTGGTCTAAACAATTTCCAAAAATTTCAAAAGATTGCAGAACGATTTCGAGCATTTTAAAAAAATTCATGAAGGTTCTGAAAGAGTTCAAATAATTCCACAAAAATTTCACATGACTTTAAATCATTGAACAGAGATCCAAAAAAATTGATTACCAAAGATTTCACAAAGACTTCGAGAGATTCCAGGGGATTTCCAAAATTTTTCAAGGATTTCGAGAGATCTGAAAGATTCCACTCTGAACGATTTTACAAAGATTTCAAAAGATTCCAAAACGATTAAAAAAGTTTGGAAGAAATTCATGAAGATCCTGAAACAGTTCAAATAAATTTACAACGATTTCAAAAGATTTCAAGTCATTCAAGAAAGATCCAAAAAACTGCTTTCCAAAGATTTCACGAAGACTTCAAGAGATAAGAGAAAATTTCCTATATTTCTCAAAGATTTCGAGAGATTCAAAAGATTTCACTCTGAACGATTTCACAAAGATTTCAAAAGATTCCAAAGCGATTAAGAAAATTTGAAAATCCACGAAAATTCATTTCTAAAGATTTCACAAAGACTTCAAGAGATTGCAGGGTATTTCCAAGATTCCTCAAGGATTTCGAGAAATTTAAAAGATTTCACTCATGAAGATTCTGAACGATTTTAAATGATTTCACAAAGATTCCAAAAGATTTTGAAATAATGAACGAAGATCGAGGAAAATTGATTTCCAAAGTTTTCAAACAGACTTCAAGAGACCCCAGCGGATTTCTCAAGGGTTTCGCGAATTTATAAACACTTCACCCTCAACGATTTCAAAAGATCCCAAAACTATTAGAAAAATTTGGAAGAAAATAATGAAGATTATGAAAGAGTTCAAATGATTTCACAGAGCACAAAGATTTCAGAAGATATTAAGTCATTCAACAAAGATCCAAAAAATTGATTTCCAAAGATTTTACAAAGACTTCAAGAGATACGAGAAAATTTCCTAGATTTCTCAAAGATTTTACAAAGACTTCACTCTAAACGATTTCACGAAGATTTCACTCTGAACGATTTCACAAAGATTTCAAAAGATTCCAAAACGATTTCAAGAATTTTGAAGAAATTCGAGAAGATTCTGAAAGAGTTCAAAAAATTTCACATTGATTTCAAAAGATTTTAAGTCATTCAAGAAAGATCCAAAAAATTGCTTTCCAAAGATTTCAAAAAGACTCCAAGAGATTGCAGGGGATACCCAAAATATCTCAAGGATTTCAAGAGATCTGAAAGATTTCACTCTGAACGATTTCATAAAGATTTCAGAAGATTCCAAAATGATTTCGAACATTTTAGAGAAATTCATGAAAATTCTGGAAGAGTTAAAGAAATTTCACGAAGATTTCAAAAGATTTCAAGTCATCCAAAAAAGATCCAAAAAAATTGATTTCCAAAGATTTCACAAAGACTTCAAGAGATTTTAGGGTATTTCCAAGATTTTTCAATGATTTGGAGAGATTTAACAGATTTTACTCTGAAAGATGCCACAAGAATTTCGGAACGATTTCGAATATTTTGAAGAAATTCATGAAGATTCTGAAAGATTTCAAATAATTCCACAAAGATTTCGAAAGATTTTAAATCATTCAAGAAAGATCCAAAAAAATTGATTTTCAAAGATTTAACGAAGACTACAATAGATTCAACAATATTTCCAAGATTTCTGAAAGATTTCTAGAGATTTGAAAGATTCTACTCTGAACGATTTCTCAAATATTTCGAAATATTTATGAAAATGTCCAAAATTTCGCAAAGATTCAAAGGGGATTTTGAATTTCTACAGAGATTCGATGAATTTCGAAAGTTATCGCAGATTTGAAGCCTTCGATCACTTTAGAGAAATGCCAAAGGTTCTTGAAATATTAAAGAAGACTTCAAGATTGTGCAAATATTTTAGAATGATTTGAAAATATCAGAGGAGATTTTAAAGATTAATAACCAAAAATTCAGAAGACTTGGTTTCAAAAGCTTTCGCAAAGATTTAAACAATTTCACAAAGGTTTCAAGAGATTTTGAAAGATTTCAAAGACGTCTCGAAGATTTTTTAAGATTCGAAAGATATTATCATCAAAATTTTTTCATAAAGTTTATAGGATTTCAAAATATTAAGGACGATCCTTGAGATTGCGCGAATATTTTGAAGATTTAAGGCATTTTGAGGAAATTTCCAAAGATTCACACGAATTATGAATATTTCAGAAAATAGCCAAGATCTCGCATAGATATGAGAAGGATTCCAAAATTATACAAAGATTTCAAAAGATTCCAAAACGATTTCAAACATTTTCAACAAATTCATGATGATTCTGGAAGAGTCAAAATGATTTCACAAAGATTTTAAAAGATTTTGAAAGATTCAACAAAGATCCAAAAAAATTGATTTGCAAAGATCTTACAAAGCCTTTCAGAGATTCCAGGGAATTTCCAAGATTTTTTAAGGA
Source organism: Neuroterus valhalla (assembly GCA_011762715.2). Classification (NCBI taxonomy): domain Eukaryota; kingdom Metazoa; phylum Arthropoda; class Insecta; order Hymenoptera; family Cynipidae; genus Neuroterus; species Neuroterus valhalla. The sequence goes on from WSXT02003059.1 coordinate 10,275, forward strand.
TTTTGAAAATTTTTTAAAATTATATCTTATTAAACCTCAGAAGGATTTTAGAAGATTTTGAAATAGTGGAGAAGATTTTGGAAATTCCACATAATTAATTTTTTCAAAGAGATTTGCAACGAATTTAAAAATATTTGAGCAAAAGATTTATGAGGAAGTCACAAAAGTTCCATTAAAGTTTGAATAATTTCACGAAGAAAAAATAAAATTTCGAAACATTTAACGAAGAGCTGAAGATTTGTTTCCAAAAGATCTTATACAAAGATTTCAAAAGATTCCAAACCCATTCCAAACATTTTAAAGAAATTCACGAAGATTCTAAAAGAGTTCAAATAATTCCACAAGGATTTCAAAAGATTTTCAATCATTTAACAAAGATCCGAAAAAATTGATTCCCCGAGATTTCAAGAGATTCCAGGGGATTTCCAAGATTTCTCAAGGATTTCGAAAATTTTTTAAAATTCTATTCTAATCCATCTCAAGAAGATTTTGTAAGATTTTAGAATATTGCAGAAGATTTTAGAAATTTCACAGATTCAATCTCTCCAAAGAGATCAAAAACGTATTTCAAAATATTAGAGCAGAATATTTTTAAGGAAAAGTGACAAAAGTTGTAATAGAGTTTGAATAATCTCACGAAGATTTCAGAACATTTCGAATCATTTAACGAAGATTTGAAGATTTCATTTCAAAAGGTTTCATTTCAAAAGATTTCACAAGGATTTCAAGATATTCAAAAAAATTCCGCAGAGATTTTAGAAGATTTTATTCAAAGAGATTTCAGATGATAACAACGTATTGAAGAAGATTTCCAAGATTACGTGGAAATTTGGAAGATTTCAGAAATTTTGAAGAAATTCATAAAGATTCCAAAAAACTTCAAAGAAATAGTTTTCATAATGTTCCATGAATAATTCAGTAAACTAACAAAGATTGTACAAGAATTTGGAATATTTCAGGAAATATCCCAGATTTCGCATAGAATTGAGAAAGATTCCAAAATTAGATACAAAGATCTCAAAGATTCGAAAACATCCCAGAATATATCGAAGACTTCTTCTTTAGATTCAATTATTACAAAGTAATTCACAAGGAATCAAAAATGTTCAAGAAGATTTCCAGCATCACACAAGGATTTCAAAAGATTCCACAACGATTTCGAAAATTTTATTGAAATTCATGAAGATTCTAAGAGAGTTCAAATAATTTCACGAAGATTTTAAAAGATTTTTACACATTTAACAAAGATCCGAAAAAATTGATTTCTGAAGATTTCGCAAAAACTTCAGGAGATTCCAGGAGTTTTCAAAGATTTCCCAAGGATTAGATCTTTTCAAAGAGATTCACAACGTATTTAAAAATATTTGAGCAGCATATTTAGAAGGTAGTCAGAAAAGTTCTAATAGAGTTTGAATTATTTCACCAAGATGTCCGAATAGTTCGAATCCTGCAACGAAGACTTGAAGATTTTATTCCGAAAGATTTCAAGACATGCCAAAAGATTCCCAAGATTTCTCAAAGATTTCGGAATTTTACAACCTATTGAAGACGATTTCCAAGATTGCGTGGAAATTTCGAAGATTTCAAGCCTTTACAAGAAATTCACAAAGATTCCATCCGTAGTCAAAAATTTATTTCAACAAAAAAAATATTAAAAGTTTGCTTGCAAAAGATTTCACAAAAATTCCAGGAGTTTTCAGATCTCCAAGATTCATCAAAGATTTTCAAAGATTTCGAAGATATTATTTCACAAAATTTCACGAAGATTTCAAAATGTTGAAGACGATTTCCACGATTACGCGAAGCTTTTAAAAATTTCAGAAAGGATTCAAGCACCTATCAGAAATAAACAAAGATTAAAACAGATGCGAGGATTTTATTCCGACCGATTTCATAGAGTTAAATAAAGATTTCGGTGAGTTCAAAAATATTTCAGAAGATTTTTTAATATTTCGAAGAATGTCCGAGATTTCGCAATGATTTCAGAAGGATTCCAAATTTCACCAAAGTTTCAAAGATTCCAAAACATTTCAAAAAATTCCAAGATTGTACAGATTCAATCATTCCAAAGAAATTAACAGTCATTCTGAAACATTTAGGAAAATTTCCAAGTTTACAGAACGATTTCAAGAGATTCCAGAAAGATTTCAGAATACCAAAAAAATCCACAAAGACTCTAATAAATTTCGAAGAATGCCACAAATAGTCCGAAACATTTCGAATCAATCAACAGGCATTATGCAAAATTTGATTTCAAAAGATTTCACAAAAAATTCCAAGAGCTTGCAGAAGATTTCCAAGACTTATGGAAGATTTATCAAAGATTTCCAAAGATTACGAAGATTTTATGTCACAAAATTTCAAAAGATTTCATTAGATTGCAAGGATTTCATTTCGAGAAATTTCATGAAGTTACATTAGGATTTCGGTGCGTTCACAAAGATTTTTAAGTATTTCGGAGAATATTCAAGATTTTGCATTGATTTTAGGAAGATTCCAAAATTTAACAGAGGTTTCAAATATTCCAGAACATTTCAGAAGATTTTACAATGATTTCAGAAGATTTTCAAATATTTCAAGAAATTTCCAAGCTTTCAGAAGGATTTCAAACTTACAGAGGGTTTCGAAGATTCGATCATTCCGAGAATATTCTCAACGAAATCAAAATATTTAGAACGATTTCCAAAATTGCTCAAAGATTCCAGAAATTTCAGAAAGAATCCAAGCATTTTTATGAAACTCACAAAGATTCAAATAGATTTCAAAGCTTTAATTCGAACAGATTCCATAAAGATTTATGAAGATTTCCATAATTTTACAAAGATTTCAGAAGGATTCCAAATTTTTGAAAGAGGTTCTAGAATTCCGAGAAAATTCACAACCATTCCAAAATACTAAAGAAGTTTTTCACGATTTCGCAACGATTTCAGAAGATTTCATGAAATTCATGAAGATTTCAAAGATTCCAGAAAGATTTCAAGCATTTTAAATGAATTCATAAAGATTTCAAGAGATTGCAAAGATTTTATTTCAACAGATTTGATAATGATGCATAAAGGATTCAAGGATTTTACAAAGATTTCACAAAGTTTTCAAAGATTCCACAATATTTCAGATAATTTTGAAGGTTTCGCAGATCCAATCATTCCGAAGTAATTCACACCAATTCCAGAATATTCGGCGAAATTTACAAAATCTCGTAACGATTTTGGAAGATTTTTAAACATTGTATAACCTTTAAAATTGTGAAATTCTACAAAAATATTAGGACAATTCTAAAATATTTAAGGAGATCTGCAAGATTTGGCAATGATTTCAATAGATTCCAGAAAGTTATCTCGAAAATTTCAGAAAAATTTACCAAGATTCTAATAAAGGTGAAATAATTATACAAAGATTCCAAAAATTTTTGAATCATTGAACAGAGATTGGGAAGATTTGATTTTGAAAGATTTCATAAAGATCTAAATGATTTCAAAGAGATTTTTAAAAAATTCCAGAAGGTTTTCAAGTTTTCTTGAAGATTAAAGAAAATTTTACTCTACAGATTTCATAACATGAAGATTTCGATGAGTTTACAAAGATTCCAGAAAGATTTTGAACACTTCGAAGTAAGATTTAAAGAAGATCTCAAACCATTCAACAAAGATTTGAAAATTTTTATTTCAAAAGTTCACCGAATAAATTAAATATTCCGAAGAAATTCACAACCATTCCAAAATATTTAAAGAGATTCTGCAACAATTCACAAAAATTTTCAGAAAGATTTCAAACATTTCGACAGAATTCCACCATTCATCAAAGATCTGAAAGATTCGATTCCAAAATATTTCACAAAGATTTTAAGGAGGTTCCAGAGGTTTTTGCAATCTCCCAAAGACTTTAATCTTGAAAATATCACAAATATTTTTGACTATCAAAGAAAATTCCAAAGAATCGGGCATTTGGAAGAAATTTACAGATTCATTTTAGCAGAATTCATAGAGATTTCAATTATTTCACAAAGATTTCAGGAGATTACGAATATTTCGCAGATTCCAATATTCCGAAGAAATTCACAACGATTTCAAAATGTTTGAGGAGATTCTGGAACGATTTACAAAATTTTTCAGAAGAATTTCGAACATTCCAAAAGAATTCACAACGATTCTATCCGAGTTTAAATAATTTCACAAATAATTCCAACAATTTCACAAAGGTCTAAACGATTCGATTCCAAAAGATTTCACAAAGATTTTAAGGAGTTTCAGAATGTTCTCAAAATTTCTCAAAGATTTTATTTTGAGAAATTTCACAAAGATTTTTAAATATCAAAGAATATTCCAAAGATTTCAGGCATTTGAAATAAATTCACAAAGATTCCAACAGATGTCAAAAATTTATTTCAGCAGAATTCATAGAGATTTTAATTATCTCACAAAGATTTCAGGAGATTACGAATATTTCGCAGATTCAAATATTTCGAAGAAATTCACAACGATATAATATGTTTGAGGAGATTTTGGAACGATTTACAACCATTCTCAGAAATATTTCAAACCTTTCGAAAGAATTCACAACGATTCTATCTAAGTTTAAATAATTCCACAAAGATTTCGAAAGAATCACAACCAAAATTTTTGGTCCTAAAGATTCGATTATAAAAGATTTCCGAGAGATTTTAATGAGTTTCAGAAAGTTCTCAAAATTTCTCAAAGATTTTATTTTGAGAAATTCCACAAAGATTTTTTAAGATCAAAGAATATTT
>WSXT02003070.1:0-15020 GCA_011762715.2 Neuroterus valhalla
ATGCGATTCAGTGTTAACAAGGTGACAGGAGAAAAATGACACGTTGCAACCTACAGCCAACGATAAGTATTGAAAAAAATAAATTATCACAGACCTTGTACCTTTGACCTCAAGTTAGTTTGATCCATATCTAGATGATAAAGTTTAATCAGTATGAATCCACGAAGTTTGGAAAATCTTTTAAATTCAATGATGAACCGCGCACCAGATGTGTTTTCAAGTAATGGTTTTATTTCAAGAAACCAACTTGGATTTCCTTCCTTTTGATTTGGACTTCCTGATCAATAATCTGCAATAAAATTGTCGCGAAAGAAGACAGTTTGCGTTTGAACAATTGGGTCAAACTCCTGATTTCTGCATTCATTTTGATGGAAAGCTTTGTTCATTTTCAAAATATTATAATACTAAAAACTTTCCATCAGATTTGAATGATTGTCTCGGATAAGGTAGATCGAATGAAAAAAAATAAATAATTCCTATAAACATGAGCTTGGAAGAATTGCGATTCCCTGTGAACATGGTATTCAAGGGTTGTTTCAACAAACTATAAACATTCGAAGAAAAACATTCACATTTTAGTACAATCATAATAACAAGAGTTACATTATTTATACTTTTAGGTTCAAAACTCAACTCAGAATCTAGAATAGAATCCCATCATAGCATGTAAATTCTCCAAAGTAATCTTAAGCATAAGTTTAACATCTTTCAAAAATTTAGAGAAAAAATCGAAACTACCAACCAATCAAAATCAGAACAGATTTCCAAATTTCCATGGAAGAACGTATTAGATTTGTGTGACATTTAACTTCCCTCGTTTTTACCAGATGCTTAAGTTTTCGAATGCTCTAACCCAGAAAAAATAGGTTTTTACAATTGTGTCGGTCCTTTTGTATTTCTGTTTATATGCCTGTGTGCAAGTCGTAATGCTGGAAGTAGTGATCTTACTTTTCGAATCTTTACAAGCACAAATGCGTTACATATGATCGGGCGAAGCCTGCTACTCTGAAGCACATGATGACAAACCATTCGAAAGACCATCACTCTTCTGGACGTATATTTTTGGTATCGAAGGCTGACTACAATAAACCTCCTTGATAAGAGAAAATCGTTATCAGATTAGGACTTGAATAAAGATAAGTGACACCACTTCTGGATACGATAGTCCAACAAGTATGATCGTAGACTCAATCTTTGAAACGAGCAACACAACTGCAATAACAGCTAAATCAAAATGAGTGACTTTTTCACCCTTGAGAGAGATAATGTACCTACTATCCGTTGGAGACTTGGTCAAATTATTTTAGAACAGCCAGGAAGTGACAGTTTCGTCTCAGTTATTAACGTAAAAAGCATATGAGGAATAAACAAGTAGAGTCTAAAGAAGAATTTGCCCCTCTCACTATGGGTTGAATAAAAGTACCTTCAATTTACCTCAACGGGAAAGAGATCTTGATAACGATTGCGGGGCGTTGTACAGCATCACTGATGAGCCTTCTATTGGTTTCTGAGCTGAAAACTCAATTTCTGCACCAAAACTCTGATCTTCACAAAACTGATCTGAAAGGAGATAGTCAGAATGATCCGGTACCTAGTCCGTCCTGGTATCAAAGTCAGCAAAAGCACGCTGCCTAGCAGGGGTGTGTTGAGGTGTAGAGATGAAAACCCGAAAGTTGACGTAGATGACAAGACAGACGACTGGTACTCGGAGAAAATGATACAAGTAAAGATGAGATAGGTAGAACACGGAAAAGAGCGAATCCGAGATTCACAACTGTATTTTTACAGGACCGACCCACTAAAATCGAATCTCCTACCAGACTGAAACCCTTAGGAACTAGTCGTACCCAAAAAACTTTGAGCTCAAGTTTTACGGGGAAATCCTGATGAAATCCAGGTAGGACATTTAGGCTCACAGAAAACTCACGTGAGAATATCTGAACAATACTTTTGGCCAGGGATATATTCAGACGTGATCAAACACGCAAAAAACTGCCAGACTTGTCAAAGAGTAAAACCGAGTAATGAAAGTAAGATAGGATTAATGGGGAAGCGTATTATTGAAGAACCATGGACCATAGTAGCAGCTGATATCATGAGACCATAACGGATTTCGAAATGGAGAAAAAATTATCTCATTATCGTTTTCTTAGGTCTTTTCACAGAGTGTGTGGAAATTATTACAATTAAAAAAGCTAATGGGATAACAATAGAGTCAGAATTTCACAAGCGTATCATTTCGCGTTGAGGAACACCTAGAATAGCACCACTCCTGTCGATTGTAAGAACGTTAGAAAACAATAGCGGTATAGATAAATGGTCCAATAGATTGAAGAATTTACAATTTACGAAAGAAAATATGAAAGAGATTCAACCCGTGTGAAGACAGGAGGTGAACTCTTAGAAGAAGTACCCGTTACTGAGGGAGTTCTACAGGGGGAAGTGCTAAGTCCTATCATGTTCAATCTCCTTACATCCGACATAGAGATATTTTTCAGAGATAAGGGTTTGGTCGGACTTGGAATACTTGGAAAAACGGACATAATCTTGCTGATATATGCGGATGATTTGATTATTTTTGCGGATACTTAAATTGATGCGATCAGAAAGCTGAAGGTCCTTTAGGAATATTGTGCAATTAATAAGCTTACAGTTAACAAAATAAAAACAAAATATAGTATCTTTAAAATGGGCAGAGTCAGCGATAACCTCTTAGGCCTAAAATACGACGACAGTCCTCTAGAATTTGTGCCGATATTTGATTACCTTGGTACTGCTTTTTCAAGGGTTGGTGTATCTAAACAAGCTACTTATGACTCGGAAAGTAGGGCTAATTTAGCATCTGCTTCTGCGATTAGTATTTTGATCCGTTCTAAATGTTCCTCGTGGCCATCTATGGCTAAAATGCAAGATTCCCTTATCAGAAGTACGTTACTTTATGGGTCCCATATCTATGGTCTCAACTACCTAGAGGTCTTCGAGAAGGCACAAGTACGTTTCTCCAAAAATTTGTTCCCCCTTTCCAGAAACACACCTGACTTTGTAGTAAGATTGGAACTAGGTAAACCTTGCGTTTCTCATCACATAATAAAGATGGCTTTCAAGTGGGCAGCTCAGGTCTTCGAAATAGAAAACTCACGTTATCTTAAGTTATGTATGCAAAATTTAGCAAGACTACTTGCGCTAAGAAAGACAAATACAACTGGCTAGGCCTACTCATGAGATGTTTGGAGTCAGCAGGGATTAACCTTAATTTGCTCGAACTTACCGGTGCCAGATTAAATGAAGAAATTGACGCGATTATTGTTAGATTCCGCGAATTCACTCTCCTCCAAGATATGATCAGATTGGAAAAAAGTAATTTCAGTTTGATATATAGCAAACTTCTTGTAAACTACACGGAACCTGAGCATTATTTACTGATGAGGTTGCCTTTCCAATGTAAACGCAATTTCGCACAACTGAGGACTGCTCCTAAGTACATTATTAGGTTAACATCGAAAACTGACACGACTATAATAGACCCACAACAAATATGTAAAGTATGTAATCTATGTGAAAAAAGAGACTTGCTCCATATTCTCTTAAGGTGATAATTCTACTCCCCCATTAGGAAGTATTATTTACCAAGTGTACAAAATATCACCGTTGATGAATTATGCGTATTACTTTATAGTAAGGACCCGGTATGGATCCGATCTTGACATAAATACGTAAACGTGATGTTAAAAACAAGAGCTTTTTCACTTTTTGAATAAGTATGGCTACTCGATCTGTATTCAAGTTTCAACCACGTAGCGGGATACATTTAAATACTAAACCAAAGTAGGATTCAATTAGAATTATTATATTTTTTATGTAATATTGGCTCTCCATCGCCATAGAATCTGTGAAAGTCAATAAATACACTATACTATACTATACTATACTATACTATACTATACTATACAATTTACGAAAGAAGAGGTCCAAAAAAATTCAAATCTGGCAAATGACAAACAGGCAAGTAACTATAATTTGAGAAGGAGGCTAGTAGAATTGAAAGAAGTGATAGAGCGTTAGAAAGAGTAACCAAACTATCAAATAAAGCGGACAGGAAGGCAGGAAAACTGTATGACCAATACAAATGCCCATTTTTTATTTAAAAAAATTTTTCCAACAATCCACGATTCGAAATGACTCAAAGGAAAGAAATTGGGTATGGAAAATTAATAACTGTTGTAAAATTAATATTCAAATTATGGCAAAATGGCAATGGATCAATAGCATTAATAAAACAGATCAACTGAAAAATGACTCTTGACAAAACTCTTGAATCAACCTATGTAAAAGGACTCTAATAAATTACTGAAATACTAATATAAAATAAACTCCATACACAGGACTGCAAAACCATTCCAGTGAACAGAATATACTCAAAGGACAATCAACCCTGAAAATAGCAATTTCAAGGACAATTGACTCCATGTACGAGATGATTTTTCAATTTTTTTCAGGGGGGATATAACCATGAAGGATGAACAGGAAGAAGGGTTCCACGGAAATAGGGAATATAAAGAGACAAAACAAAATTCATTCATATACTGAAACCCTATTGCCAGTTAGACTAAGAAGCACCAACATTTAGATGGTTCGTGCAAACCTGACATACCGAAATTGGAATATTAAAAAGTTTTAGGTATAAACCTGAACCCTTGCGGGAAGGGGGGGGGGGTATGTGACAGAACTGTTACTTGAGGAAATTATTCTGGTACGGCCCTGCATGGAGGGGTCGCTGAGTCATGCCCGCGGCGAAGCGGAACCGTCCGAAAGGTCCCGAGTCCTCAAGCCTTGGACCGTCTCTCGACGTCTTTGTCTTGTCTCGTTTGCCCAACCGAAACCCTGAAATGTGAGAGTGCATGTGGCTGCTCTTTTCTTCATCATCCGCTCTCCTTGATAATGCCTTCCCTGGGTAACTAACCCGTGGTTAGGACCGCCAACTTGTCAGCAGGATACCTGACACTAGAGGAGGTGCCTCGTTATTAACTTACTAGCCTCGTTCACGGGTGTTGGTGAAAATAAATTACTCTTTTAATTTTAATGCAAATGAATTTTCTTGTGTCTTCACTTTTATCAGCCTTTCAACTTCCCTATTCCCCTCCCTCGATATTACCTCCATAATAACCTTTCGAGGTAAGCGTTACTCGTTTAGTTGCAGCCCTCTGTACTACTGGAAAATAGAGAATTGATATGGAAAGATTTGAAAGTGGAAATGACATGGTAAATTTCGGACAAGTAATGTGCATGAGAAAGAGGCAGGGATAGGTATCAGATCAATCTTAGAATTCATTGCGTGTTTTCTGCAAACAGCAAAAAGCTGATTACAATGTCAATCTTGATTTTTCAATCCAACAGCATCGCATGATGCGTGGAATTTTTAGAAAACAGAGGCTTCAAATGAATTGTTAAGCAGAATGGATGTACGCGAAGCTACTTCGGCATCATTAAAGGTAAGGCCTGAGAAAAACGATACACATCAAAAGTAAGTCCAACCTGATTCTGATTTCGAACGACATACTGGTCCTGTGCAACATCCCTCTGGCAGTAGTCGCTTCTTGATCTTTCTAGCAAAACCCCGTACAAAGAGTTTCGCGGAGCCACTAAAATAATCCACTAAGCGATATATCACCCAAACGAACCATCTTAGCAAATTTCCTCACTCTTGTCCAACGGTGTTTTTTCCACACCACACTCCTCAAGAACTAACTCATTACTCACTTTGTCCATCAGTGTTTCACCGCACATATTACGCAGAATTTGCATGCCGATCACGTTGAGTTTACTCTTGACATTTTCTTGATATGTCCAGGTTTCAGTACAGTACAGTACAGTTGGTGCTAGCACAGAATTATATATAGCGATTCTGGCTTTATTTATTACATTTTTACTTCAAGTGATACCCCGTAAACTGCCAATTATCTTTATACCTTCATTTATACGTCAAGAAGTCTCTGCATCTATCTTCCCGTCAGCAGTGAATAAACTTCCAAGATACGCGAAATTGTCAACTTGTTCTGTCTTTTCTGCACTTAGGGTAATATTGCATTTCATTTTCGCATCCTTACTCTCAAACACAATAATTTTTGTCTTATTCACGGAAATGTTAAGGCCCATGCTCTTTATGCTGGTATCCAGTCTGCTCAGCATCCTCTGCAAATCATCGGCTGATCCTGCTGTTACGATCTCGGCATCTGAAAACGCACGGCCACGAACTTTCACTGTCCCAAGGTCAGCACCTTCCATGTCAAAGAGAGCAATTCTCAGACATTAGTTCATGTATACATTAAACATCCAAGAGGACATAACGAATTCTCGCCAAACGCCCTACTCATATCAAACCAATCGCTTAGTTGTCCGTTTACTCTCATAATTGCTTTGCTATGAATAAATATTGCTTGTATTGCTTTTTTGACCTATTTTTAATGAGAGAAAAAAATAATATTCCTGTGCCGTAACTTGCAAATTCGAACAGAAAAGAATACACTAGCGTATATCAAAAAGTCATTCGCCATGTTCTTTGGAACATTGCACACGGCAAGTTGAAGTTTGCATTTTCCGAAACTCTTTTCTGGAATGTTTCTGAAAATTCCAAAAAATTTCTAAAAATTCCAATCAATTTGCAAAAACCTCCAGAATTTTGAAATGATCTAAAACATGATCATGAATAATTCACATTTTCCCAAAACTCTAGAGAATTTTAACAAGTTTCCAAAAATGTCTACGAGTTCCCGAAAACTCATCTGGAATACGAGACATTTCCAAAACATGAATGATTTTCTATGAGATTCCGGGATCACTATGCATTCCAATACGGTTCCGGAATTTCCATTGAATTTGACGAGTTTTCGAAAAATTTGATTTCTATCAACAATTTGGAAAATTATGATGATTTGAAGATTCAAAGAACATAAAGACTACCAAATAAACCAATTTAATCTCACAAATGTTAGTTTTATACACAAGTTTTTTTACGAATCATTTTCCAATAGGACTCATTTGTGAGGGTTATCAAGAACAAGACACTTGAATTTTAAACAGTTTAATTGATAACACATAGTGATACATATAGCCCCTCGAACGATCGGAGAAAGACTGACTCTGTTCTATGCTTTCTCTCATAGTGCCACCTACAGTTATATTCTGGAGATAATTCGAATTTCAAATGACAACCTAAAGTAGCAAACTCTTACAGTTCGGCCATCCTACAAAAGTTCGGCTCGAAATTTGTTGTCATTCACCGTAGTTGTAATAGTTCATGCAGAGAATTTATCTGCATGAAAAAATTCTACATTTATGCATAAATCCTTAATGAATCCTAAATAATGTTCTAGAAAAATTTCTTATGGATATATATCATTATTATTATTAAAATTAATATTATTATTATCATTATTATTTTACTACTATTGAGCGAAATCTCTTTCGGGGTAAGGGTAACTCGTTTGGTTCCAGCCAAGCTAGGGCGTGTTTCTACTTTTAAACGACACAATCGTCATGTGCAACATCGCTCCACAACGGATCGCTTTCTGATATCTGTAGAAAATACCCTGTACGGAGAGTCTAGTGAAACCATTAAAATATCCCACTGAGCGATATCCTTACACCTTCCAATTAGTATCCAAAATCGTTCGTTTCAGGCTTCACACTTTTTCTTGTTTACAATTGCTCTCCGAAGATCCCTTTCCTGGCATACATCTCTCGCTTCTTTCACATCCATGCATCTTTCCATACAAGTTATCGCGTTTCAACGGTTCTTCATATTTCTCCTCTAGGGGGTCTTATTCACCCATTCTATCCATTCCTTCTTTGGTCTGCCTCTGGGCACGCTTCCACTCACCCTACCTAGATAAACTTGCTTTGTCAATCGTTCTTTATCGATTCTCTCAACGTGACTGAACCATCTCAGCAAATTTCTTTCACTCTTTTCAAACAGTGCTTTTTCTTCATCACATTCTTTAAGAACGCACTCATTATTCTTTTGCATTAGCGTTCCACCGCACATATTACGCAGAAATTGAATGCTGATCGCGTGGAGTTTACTCTTGTCCTTTGCTTAATAAGTCCAGGTCTCGCTACCAAACAGTATAGTTGGTTCAAGCACAGAATAATATATAGCAATTTCTGCTTTACTTGTTATATTTTTGCTTTCCATGATACCCCATACACTGATGATAATCTTTCTGCCCTCATTTATACGTCTCCATATCTCTGCATCTATCTTCCCGTCTAGTGAGTGAACTTCCAATGCTCTTCGTGCTGGTATACAGTCTGCTCAACATCCTTCGCAAATCCCCAGCTGATTCTGCCGTAACGATCTTGTCATCCGCATATGCAAGGCCACGACATTTCACTGCCACAAGGTCAACACCTTTCTCGTCAAAGAGAGCCATTCTGAGACATTTGTCCATGCATATATTAAACATCCAAGAGGACATAACGCATCCTTGCCCAACGCCCTACCTAATATCAAACCAGTCGCTTAGTTGTCCATTTACTCTCACACTTGCTTTGCTATCATCATAAATGCTTGCGAGTGGTCAGTTGGTCGTGGGAGCTAAGGCATGAGCTTTGGACCCACGCTGTCTGGTTGTGGGTTCGATTCCCGCCTCGCACTCTGAAAGGGCTTCGGCGGGCAACGAAGAGTCGCGAGCCCAGTACCTCCAGAGTTCTTTAAGTTCTCTAAGTATCAGGTAGATGTTTCTCTTGGTGGTTCGGAACTCACCTTAAACTGTGGGGCCACCTCAACCCTGAGTTAGTGGTAAGGTGTGCAAAGGAATAGATAGAAGGTTATGCCGAGACTCTCAAACCCGTAACAGGGAGAAAGAATAATCAAACATTCCATTATAATTGCTTGTATTGCTCTCAGAATTCACCCAGTCACCCTATATTGTTCTAGGACCTCCAAAAGTTCAGCTCAATTCATCTTGTCGAGAGATTTCTCCAGATCAACAAATGAACAGAAAACTTTTTTGTTTACTGTCAGGCTGTTTCCCAAGATCTGTCTCAAGCTAGATATTTGATGACGAATGATGCCTCTGGCATAAATCCACATTGAACTTCCTAGATCCTTCCCGATGATACTCCCATGACTTTATAATTAGGTATTTTGGTGAATATTTTACCCACAGTACTTAAAAGGCCGATTGCTCTATAATTATTACAGTCGCCTAGACCACCCTTTCCCTTGTAGATTGGGACAATAATATCCTTTCTCCAATCACTCGAAACTTCGCTATTCACAGTAGAAATATTCATAAATTCACACAGCCACATAGACAAATATCCTCCACCGAACTTAAGCATCCAGAGGTAGTACGATCCAATCCGGCAGCCTGGCCATTCTTTAGTTCTTCAATTACGGAGATGATGACATCGATAGCGATTCAGCCATCGGAATGAATAATTTTGTTGTCAGCATGTAATGATGCTTCCGAGAATGATTTCATTCATCCTCAGGTCAGCTAAAGCTTCCCGAAACTCTAGTTTTCACGGACCTTTATGCTACACCTGAACTAATCAGCGAAAACTTATCCGATCAACATGGAAGTCTCAGAGCTGCATAAACTATGGATATATTGACTTTTTTCTGTTTCGTCTTTGTTTGCTTTTCAATGTACATAATTGTTTTTCCAGTTGAAGCTGTAGAAATCGAAACGAAGTCCCAAGTGAAATCTGCGAGATTTGTGAGAATAGTAAGGAGGATGATTTGGAGCTACCTTTGACAGATGCTGAGAAAAACAAAAGGACAGGGTGAAATTTAGGTCAGACAAACAGAATCGTTATGGAATTCGGAAGTGGAAGTAGGAAGGGAAAATAGGAGTAGAATTGCCCAAGCTCATGTTTGGGACATCATGGATGAAAAGGAAGATAGGTGAAAAAAGTAATTCAAAATGAAGGGGGCATTCTAGTAAAACGAATCTAATGGTGACGGATTGAGAAGAATACGCTAGGAGCCTTCTTGAATCTCATCTCGCAACAATGATGAAGTGGAGCAAGCTTTTATTTCGTGTGAATTCCTTCCAAGTGATTTATTCTTCGAATACTTCATTCGTTCGAATCCAGCGAAGAAATTTTGTTGGAACCAGTCTTGTGATAGGTGGCTTGTGTCTCGAGGCAAGTACGATCATAGACGAGAATATTTGCATTGATTTTGTGAAGACTGATAAACTCGTAAATAATAGGAAACAAAAATGTTCAGAGAAACAGAATTTTATTTGCGTAATGACGTTTTCTTACAAGGTATTTATGAAAAATGCGGTGTTTCACTTATACAAATATGGAAACAACTTTGAAAGATCGAAATGCATTGAAAATTGGTTTTGAGCAGTTACAAAGTTTAAAGCTCATAATATATTGCTAAAACCACTTAAATACATTTCAACTATTTTGATAAGCTGCTTCACATACATTGCAATTTATATTTGGCTATATGGATTGGTGTTTGGGCTTTGGCTAGAATCGATGATTTGAATTTCAGATGATCAAGGTTTTTCGCTTCAAAAACACTTAATTTTATTCATGAATGAATTTCAATACATGTTCGTCCATCGACGCCGGATATGATGAGTTTTCAAAAAAAGTATTCTTTGAGAAAATAGAGACAAAATTAGGTAGAAGAAGTTTTTGCATTGCATTTCAGTAAAATCAGTAGTCAATAATTTATGTTCAGATATGTCACGTACGTGATGATAATAATTTTAAAAACTCTACAATATAGTATCCTTATGGTCCCAGAAATTTGGTGTTGAGTGTTGCTCCACAAGAATTCCCAATTGAACAAACAACAAAAACAAAAAAAAACACACCCCTTGAACTATCGGGAAAGCTTTCCTTTTATCTTCAAACCACTCTGTTCTTGCTGTTTCAAAAATTATTATTTTGACGAACATGTCTTATTTCCACATAAATTATTCGCAACTGATTTAACTTTCATGTAATACAAACCTCTTTCTACACAGTTTTGTCTCTATTTTGAAGAACAATACTATTTGAAAAACTGATGATGTCCGTCGGCGACGGACGAAACATGTATTGGAATTTGTTCATCAATAAAATAGAGGGCTAGCAGACGAAAAACGTAAAAGATCTGAAATTTATATCATGTTTCATTTGTTTGTCATCGTGTTCATAGATTATTCTCCTTGAAATTTTCATCTTGGAGTTATGGCTTAAGCCTAGCTGCACAAATTTCATGATTTAATCCGCCTTTAACTATATAAAAGTTTAGGCCAGCCATATAAGCAGGATATGATTTTTGATTGAATTCATATTCAACTTCATGATCCTGATTTCCGTCAGGTAACATGATGATCGACGTCGCAGCGGACTCTTTAGGGTTTCCCCACGCTTTGAAGGATTTGCCCTCGTAGGTAATAAACCAAGTATTTTCATCAGGTTCCTGTTCAGCTGCTCCATCAGACACATGACATAATAATTTGTTAAATCAGAAAGAATAAAAATTCTAGTCAAGATTGTACCTTCTACAATCTCAAACAATAGCATCGGAAATAAAAACAATTTCGTCCTATTATTCTTGAAGATCAGACGATATAATAACATGCTTTTTAAGAATGGCTAATTGCGAATCTGAAAGAATGCAAACGGTACGATTTCGAAAGCAGAATCGTCTGATACTGGAAAATTGAATTATTATCAATGAAGCGATAACGGAGAGTAACATTCTGCAAATTTAGTATTCTCAATTCTAACTGCTTGAAAAAATTTACTGCTAAGATCGATATATCATTAATTCAAGTGGTGGTTCAACTTGAAACTGCAGTTCATGTATACGGATTAATGAGCATTAAATGTACACTGAAACATTAATTGAAGCCTTATACTTTAATTGAAGCTAGCCTCAAATCAGAGAGCGGAGGCTGTGTCAATCGTTTCCACTAAGGATATGTAAAATTGAATAACTTTATTACCACAAATTTAGATTTTTCTTATCATGAAGGACGAACATATTTGAATGATGAAGCCTTAATAATGTCTCGTTTTTATCCTCAAACCTCCTTATCTAGGATCAAGATTCGAAAAACAAAACATATCAAGGGAACTCGTATCAAAGCTTCAGTGTATTATTAGGACTGACTTAGCTCGATTTAGGCATTATCAAAAAGATGCTCAGCAGTTTTAAGTACAACCTTTCTCCTAGATAAGAAACTTTTTTCAAGACAGCTCTTTATTTTTTTCAATACTTCCCACGTGCACTCATGATAATATTAAATATTCATTTACCGCCTGGATTTGGTGGTCGAAGTCCAAAAAATTTTCCATTTTGACCTACATATTCGACAATTTCAAAGCCTCCGGCTTTGGTAGTACGGGTCACAAACATATTCGTTTTATAGTCATCTTTGCTAGGAATATAGTTGCCCTCATAGTCCAATAAAAACACATTTCCGAAGTGATTCAACCACAAATAAACTTCCTTCCCCTGATAATCAACTTTTCTTTCCATCAATCTGCTACCACGCGATGATGTAGCTCCTCCGCCTCTCCAAGAAGCATTCAGTTCTGCACAAATAAATCAGGTTTTTGTATTTTCAGAAGATTCAATATCAGTTAAAAATTTAGTCGAAAATAGGCTAAGATGTATAGATATGATAAAACGTGGTGGGAAATGGAAGAGAGGATACTCTGAGATAGTTGAGGTATGGTGAGGTGACTCTTGGAAGTTGTGAACACTTACATTGAGGGCAAGAGTATTGAAAGAAGCCCCTTTGAAATAATTTCAGTATTGCTTCTCCAATTTTACATCTTTTCGTGTTCTATGAGTAAGACAAGCTATAACAGTTTCTGTTAGAGACAAGAAGCTGAATATAGAGAGTTAATCATGCATTAACTTTGGTGTAGAAAGTATCCCCAAAAAAAAACTTCCAAAAAGAAATTTGGGAAGGTGAGAGAAATACCGTCATAAAGTATTAAAAAAAAACTCTTAGATCCGTCGCCTACGTTCAGTTGAGAATCGTCTTCAAAGGTGTGTCAAAGGATATTAAAATTTTCATAAATAATAAAAAGGGAAACAAGATGATGTTAATAATATTTGGAATACTTTTCTTCATGATCTGGAATAAATATATTGCGATTGACCTTCGACACTGCGAATTATTTGATACTTGGTTAGAAAGAATAAAGCTTGTATCTTTTGTCTCCAGTCACTATTGACACAGACATATCGAGTCGGTCATCTGCACGCTTTTATAACTTTGATCAATTTTTGAGAATCCATTCGTCATGCATCAATAAGTTAGTAACTTAATGAAAAGCGGGCAGATGAGAGACTCGATATGCATGTGCCAATAGTAATTGGAGAAAAAAGATCAAAGTTGCATTCTTTCTAACAGAGTATCAAATAATTTGCAGTGTCGGAGGTCAACCGCATTATATTTATTCCAGTTCATGAAGAAAATTAGTTCAAATATTATTTATATCATATTGTTCCCCTTTTTGTAGTTTATCAAAATATCAATATCCTTTCACTTCAAATTCCTTGGAATGAAAGTTCATTCCATGTAACGACTGAAAAATGTCCATTCTCTTAGAATGAAACAATTCATTTCAAGCCAGGAATGGAGCAGTGTCAGTCCTGCCTTGGAATGGATTTTCATTCCAACTGGAATGAACGGAGCAAGCGGGCAAATCATCAACATGACCTCTTTTATTCGTGTTTTTTAGAAAACTGCTGAAATCGCAGAAAGACTCGAAAGTTATGGAAGATAATGAATAATTAAAAAAAGTGATTATTCGATTTTATTGTCTTTTACACGTGACTATAGTTTATGTATTATTAATAATATATTATGATTGAAGGTAGCCAAACACTATTGATAAAGCCTTTTAAGAAAGTTGATAAAAAAACTGTTTTTAAATATTTTTTTACTACTTATACTTGTAAAACGTTTTCTCCTGAAATTTTATTATTGTTCTGAGAAAATAGGTCTAATTAGATGATGAAATGTGTGAAGGTTAGGTCACCAACCTGTACAGGGTGTACGAAAGGTATTTTGAAGCTTCTCGAAACTAACAGTGCCTAACCAAGGCTTCGAAGAAGCCCTAGTATTCTAAGCCTTGGAATGAAAAGCTCACCGCTCAAGCTGATTCATTCTGAGGGAATGAAAGTTCATTGTCTTAGAATGAAACTGGCACTTCAGTCGTTGCTTTGAATGAAAGTTTATTCCAAGGAATTTAGATTGTTGACATAACTTTCAAGATGATTCTTAACTGAGCTTAGGCGACGGATCTGGGATTTTAAAAAAAATACTTTATCACGAAATTCCTCTCATTGCCTCGAATTTCCTTTTGGAGAGTTTTTTTGGGGGGTGTAGATATTTTTTGGAACTCTAACAAAATTTTATGCTTGCACTGTAAATGAATCATCCTGGCCAGTGGTATCACTTTTAATTTTATTACATCGTTCAGAAGTTACCAGTGATTTTTCAAAAATTGTATGAATTCCCACAAATTTAATACATTATTATATATAATTATATTATAAATTTCATGTGTTCCCTCAACTTCTATAAATTTTCACATATTTCATTTAATGAATTACAAGCAATTTTATACTTTACCACAAATTTCATAAATGACCACAAATTCCATTAATTAATTCACATTTCATAAATTACCACACAGTTCATTAATTACCACACATTCCATGAATTGCCACATATTTCATAAATTATCATTAATTTCATGAATAACCATAAATTTCATGTATTAACACAAATTTCCTGAAACCCACAAATTGGTTTTCATGACAACATGCATGTCCCTTTTCCTCAGAGCAGGTATACCTGCCTTGGTCTACAGGCAACCATTTTATTGCCTGCTCTTGTTCCCACAGCTCTCTATATTTCTCTTCGTGAGAATTCTTCTTCTTTCTTTGTTGCTTGTGGACTGTTGAATCAAAAAGCCATGTACTAATCCAATGATGTGCGTAAAATTCCGTTAGAACCATAATCCTCTTCAACCTC
>WSXT02003081.1:0-15020 GCA_011762715.2 Neuroterus valhalla
TATTTTTATTTAATTATTATATAATTTGTATTTTTATGAAATAGTATTTTATTTTTCAAATTATTCATGAATACTTCTAGTTTTTAATGGCATGCTGTATTTTTTTGGATAAAATTATTTAAAGAATTTTTATTTATTGAACATATTGTGGTAAATGTTTTTATATAAATATATATAAACATATATAAATATATGTAATTGCCAAATTTTACGATTTGATCATGTAAATTATACTTATGTTAATTTTATAATCGTGTGAGGTGAATGAATAATTCATGTTTAGAATCAAGACAACGTCGAATTAAAATTTTCAGAATACTATTTCATCACATTGTAATCAAACGTCGATACTATTAAGCAAAAATAACAACAAATTTCAAAATTTCTCGATCGAGTGTAACGCCTGCTCTAGGATCCAAAGATAGACGTAAAAAACGACGGATTTACAGGGCCATAGCTGTCAATCATAAAAACCTTACCATTTAGGGAGAAATGGAAAATCGAAAATCTTTTTTCTACGCAACGAAAGCGTAAAATGAATGGGTTCTTAGCGCATCGTGTTAAAAAAAAAGAAAAATTCCTGGCAAGTTTTTGGTGTAGTGTTGAAATGTTTTATATGGTAAAAAACGATTTAAAGGATTTCAAGGCTAATGTTTGCAGAATAGATACACGGACAGGAATCTTTGAATAAGCTCTCATAACCCGGCCGGGTTTTTTAATGAACCCTTGTAAAAATTTATTTCAAATAATCTAATTCAGACTGTTTTAGTTCTCTTTTCCTTATTTGGTCTTGTAAAAAAATCATACTCTACAGTTTATTTGGAAAAAAAACTATAGAGACTGTTGTAGTTCTCCCGACCTTATTTGGTCCTGTATACGCTCTTAAGAAAAATATCTGCATAAGAATAGAAAATTCCCACACACTACAAAAGTCCCCCATTTATATAAATTATCCAAAATCCATTTTCCCAAAGTTGCATTTGTACATCGAAAAGAAAGCAGTCGTCGTATATATATTCGAATCGTTTTACGAAAGCTTATGTCGGGGTCCCAGACTCTTACCATGAACTAGAAAACTCTTTTCGCTTGGAAAGCAGATAGCGAAGACCTTTTCGGAAGCTCGAGTGGCTTCTTCTATTCCCAAAGAGCTTTCCGGATTGGTCGATGCTTAATAGTGGGGAGAATGCCCGATAACAATCTACGATTCATTCGCGACTGCTGAATTTCTTTTGCTGATGTCGAACACTCTAAAATATATTCAACTTGATCATTTTATCGTTCAATGTAATGGATTCCTCTTCGTTTTAAAAGCCATTGTCTTACTTCCATAAAAAGGGAATTGCGGAACCACTATTTGTTTACTGCTTTTAAAATGAATTAATTCACTCTATTCAGAACGATTTTATGACACACAGTGCCGTTTGTAAATTATTCAACACCAGTATTTTATTGCAAATCCTCATTTGTTTGAAAGACTTTACTCCAGATTGAAATTGGATTCTGGTTCATGCTGAAGTTAAATGATTTATTAAAACCCGTGATGAGTTGGATCCGGATTTTAAAAAACTTGCCACGAAAAAGTATCTTCACTTTATTTGAATATAGTGTACAATTTCATTGGAGAACAATAACTGTTGGGTAACAGTAATTTCAACAATGACAAAGATCATTTGTCGTAAACGCCTATCAGGTGGTCGTTAAATAGCAACAACCCTATTTTAGGGGGTGAAAATGAGGGTTTCATAGCAGAAAATCACGCCCCAGAGTGCTGTTAAGAGAAACATGTATGAACGGTATTCCGTTATCACTTGCTCGATCCGCCCTTCGGCAACGCTGCAAAATCTCATGAATTGTTAGAGGGTTTTCCACATATATTATTGGCTAGAGCATACCTATCTATTGAGAATATTTCAAATGACACAAAATCCAGATGTTGCTTGTGGTGCATAATTCATGAGTCACGACTGCGAAGAAATTTCCGCAAGTCCTTTTCATGATAAGGTATCTCTGAATATGAATGAAACAAGATGAGGTATCTTACTTCTCTTCTCAAACCTTTTTTGAAAATTTCAAGTAGCCAAATTTCCGTCAAAATATTTACTTCCAAGCATCAAAAATATCTCAACAAAGACACTGTCTTGGAAATAAAGGCTTCCAAGTTTGTTTTTAAGCTACCAGCGAAAATATGTATGAATCTCTGCGTAAATCAGTGAAGCTTTAGAGACGTGATTCCGCTGCCGCACCCTACACTTACTTAACTACTTGGCTCCGATACCGAAGGACGCATTAGGTCACAACGCGAAAGCTTTCATCCAATGAAACTCGAATCGATCCCGAAAAAAAAACACTCGCTTCGAGTTTCTAAATACCAGTCACAGATGAGATATTTATGCTTGAAATATAAGTCTTACACAAGCAGAAACCTCTAAGATGTAAAGAAATTTTAAATCTCCTCCGAGCCCCCTTTCCCTTATAAGAAAATCTTTTAATATAACTCTGCCAAGAAGATTGCATTTTGATTAGAAGCAGGGATCAAAAACAGGGAATGGAGGCACCAATCCCATTCATTCATATATGTATTCAATTTGGAGGATTATTATTCTTTTATCAAAACATTATATTATTTCGAAGATAAGCTACTTTACTCCTGAATAAGTTAAAGTCTTTCCTCTAGAATTCTTTGTTCGTTCAGTGCCTCCAGGAATGAAAACAATATGGTCTTATAAAAGTGCAGCGAAACTAAGAAAGTTCATCTTTCGTTCCTCAAACTAAGGCCCTTCACGCAATCTCCCAGAAATAATGATAATGATGAACTCAATTAAAATTAAAATATGGAATTCTTCAGCTTTTTTTTTACTCCTTTTGTGAATTTAAAGACCTACTCCTACAATTTGTTTCCATTCTAAGAATATAACATATGTCCAGGTAGTTCGTGCGGCCATTGTGGATTTTCCCTAAAATAATTTTTTGCTGAATCGCGCTCAATTTGTGCTCAATTGTGCTGTAAAAGATTTTTTCGGAAAGAAAAAAAAATAGAAGACACAATGTCCAAAATACCATTCATGAGCTAGCACCGCCATTTTAATTTTTTTTAAATAAAATTGTGCTGAGTTCACTGAAGAAGGCACAAAATTGTGACACAAACCAAAAATTCTTCACATCAATCATTTTCGAAATAAGGGCAAATTTTGAAAAAGTTATCAGCACCGCCATTTGAAGATATCTCAAAACAAAAATTGTGCTGGGTAACTTAGAGAGGGCCCGAAATCGTACTGTCAACCTAATTCAAAATTACTAAAAAATATCCTACTTTTTGGAGACCGAAAAAAATTATTTCAAACGAGTTCTCAAAAATTAAAAATTTAGGACGAAAAATTTGGGCTGAGTTGTGCTCGACGAGCACAAAAAATTGTCTTATGACAATTTTCCAAATCTTCAATATTTTCAAAAATACCCCACTTCCTTTGGAACTAAAAATATTTATTTCCCCCCAAATTGTCAAAAATCAAAATTTTAGAATGAAAAATTTGTGGTGAGTTGTGCTCGGCGAGCACACAAAATTATCTTATGACCATTTTTCATATCTTCAATATTTTCGAAAAAACCCCACTTTCTTTGGAACTGAAAATAATCATTTCCCCCAAATTGTCGAAAATCAAAATTTTAGATTGGAAAATTTGTGGTGAGTTGTGCTCGGCGGGCACACAAAATTATCTCATGGCCATTTTTCATATCTTAAATATTTTCGAAAATACCCCACTTTCTTTGGAAGTGAAAATATTCATTTCCCGCAAATTGTCAAAAATCACAAATTTTCTATTTCAAAATTTTGATTTTTGACAATTTGTACAATTCAGTACAAATTTTCCATTCCGGAATTTTTATTTTTAAGAAATTGTTGAAAATAATTTTTTTCGGGTCCCTAGAAAGTAGGGTATTTTTGAGTATTTTGAAATTTAGTCGACATCACAACTTTGGGCCCTCTTCAAGTAACCTAGCACAATTTTTGTTTTGAGATATTTTCAAATAGCTAAGCTGACAACATACTCAAAATTTGCCCTCATTTCGAAAATGTTTGATGCTAGGAATTTTTGGTTTGCGGCACAATTTGTGCTTCCTTTAGTTAACTCAGCACAATTTCATTATTTAGAAAAATCAAAATGTCGATGCTAGCTCAAAAATCATATTTTGGAAATTGTGTCCCTAATTTTTATTTTTAGAAAAAATCTTTCTCAGCACAATTGAGCACAATTTAGCACAATATTATTTTTGAGAAAATGAAAAATGGCGGTGCCAACTTCCTGAACATATAGAGCATTCTCGAATAAAGGAACTTTGAATTAACATTTCTATGTAACTTACGTTTGTATTACTCTGCAATGTTCAGAAGTGAAAAGGAAAATATAGCGCTGTTAATTTTCTTCGCTAACACTCTTCTACTTTTCTTCATATTCTACTTGAAGCAATCTCTGAGCTAATTGGAATGCGAGAACAAATCATTCATTTGAAATTAGGATATAGGTGAGAGAATACACCTGAATGAGATAAAGTTGACAAAAAGTTAATCAAAGTGTGTGTCGAATTTTCTTCTTTGTATGCCTTACAGCCTACAAAATAAGTTTATTCAGTCAAACAGTGGTCCTTGCATCAATTTTACCCTAAGATAAAGAACAACCATGTATGGAGGAACTAGAGGCGAAATTCATGAATTTAATGCTGGTCTATCAAGCAACGTCGGAGGTAGCTCCTAAGTCTTTGTAGGAATAGAATTCTGTACGTGACATCAAAGCCACTGTTCCTGAATATTCAACACTCAAATATTCAGCACTCGAATTCGCACTAATCAGTCACTGTGCAGCCCTATGTTCATTCTACAGTGCATCCTTCAACTATTAATAAACCATTTAAGAAATCCTTCTGTCGGAAACAACATTTGAGAAAAAGGAGTCATTGCTCAAATTTCGGGAACAAAGATGTAAAACTTTGGTCCAATGTCTGAACTTCTACACCTGACCTTTGATCATGACCTTCATTCTTCTATAAGGAGGCTAAAGATACACTGTAAAATATACACATGAATCTGTGGACATAAAAATATGCAAGTGAAATACGTGGTAAATTTCAACCATATTGTAAACGATATCATCACGCACTTTTGAGTGATTTCTCTAAAATCACAATATCTACTGTAAATCAATTCACATGGGGAGTGTATAAAAGCAGAAAAATGAGAATTTTAACAGAATTCTGTGATTCCACTCTTCAACGCTTGCGATAGTGCCATATAACAAAATAAATTGACGGGCGCCACAGTGATTCAAAATCCCAAAAAGCTGGCCAAAAATCAGAATCTCGATATTTCACTTCATTGGAGTACCCATTAAAGTTCTTTCGGGTCGCTGATTTCGAAAAAAAACTCGAAAATCCAAAATTCAAAATATCGGACCCAAAATGGTGGAAATTTTCCTAAAATTCGCCAGATTCAGTGAGTTTCTGGTGGAAAAAGTTTGTGCGACATGGAAAATGCTCGTGGAGGTACGTACGTTAGGAATAAATAATGAAATATGTATAATTCGCAAACGTTTTTACGATGTGTGTGATGTATTGCACGGGAAAAATTTATCTTCTTTTGTACCCGATTAACAAGTTCACGTAGAGAATCCTTTTTTTTCCTACTAGTTCCTGTGTCGAAATCTATTGTTTCTGTTGCGGAAAAGTGTCTACTTTTCGAAACCGTTTTCACGTGCTGCCCCGAGCTGCCCCATTTCAAGAAAAG
Source organism: Neuroterus valhalla (assembly GCA_011762715.2). Taxonomy (NCBI): domain Eukaryota; kingdom Metazoa; phylum Arthropoda; class Insecta; order Hymenoptera; family Cynipidae; genus Neuroterus; species Neuroterus valhalla. Next base: position 5,777 of record WSXT02003081.1, read on the forward strand.
CCGTTTTTGAGAAAAATGGCCGCCATTTAGGATTTTGGATTTCGGACTTCATTTTCGAAATGAGCAAACCCCAAAAAACCCTTAATTCTCATTTTCAAGTAAATGCATGGCAAATTTTAGAAAATTTCCACCATTTTGTATTTTGGATATTTGACTCTATTTTTGAAACCAGCGTCCCTAAAATCCCCTTAATACTCATTTTCAAGTGAATGCATCGCGAATTTCAGAAAAATGTGCGCCATTTTCAGTTTTAGATTTTTGACTTCATTTTCGAAATCAGCGACCCCAAAAACCCCTTAATACTCATTTTTAAGTTAATGCATGAAAATTTTGGAAAAATGTCCGCCATTTTGGATCAGCCATTTTGAATTTTGAATTTTTAACTTCATTTTCGAAATCAGCAACCCCAGAAACCGTATATGGGTACTCGAACGAAGTGAAATATCGAGATTCTGATTTTCGGCCAGCTTTCTGGGATTTCGAACCACTGTGAGCCGGACATCCCTCCCCAGTGGGCACGAAATTGGAAGACGTTTCTAGAACGTGCTGGAAACGTTCTTAGGACGTAAAGCTTAAAAGGCGTTGTTATAATGTCCAAAACAACGTCCTTAGGCAGGCAAAAAAACATCCAAAAAACGTTTAATGTTCCAAATACGTCCTAAAAACGTCCAATGTTCCAAATACTTCCTAAGCACGTCCAGTATTCCAAATACGTCCCAAAAACGTCTCCATAACATTTTATATTTTCAGGACGTTATTGAGCCTGACTTAAGACGTTTTCAGAACGTCCTCAAAACGTCTTTCAACATTCGTGCTCACTGGGTCATCGGCAATGCCCAAAAAAACGCCCTGGCTGGATTGGAACGGTGGACAAAACTCCCACAGTCAAATCTCCCAAAAATATCTTCCACAAATCTGAAGTTGGCTTTTTGCATAAAACAATAACACTATGTTTATGATTTTGTAATGTTTCGAATTAAATAGTTTCAGATTAAATATCCGGAAATTCGATGCTACAATTTTCTTCAGTCGAATAATTTTTACTTTGGAGGAGTTTAAATTGAATATTTTAAATGAAAGAGTTGGAAAGTGAATGATTCCGAAGTATATCAATCTCTGATTTCGAAATTGAACATTTTTACAGAGGGTATAATTTCAAAATGATAGGAATTGGAATTATGTAATTTCTGATTCAACGCGTTCAAACTCAAATGATTGCAGACCACAATTCTGGCAAATGAGACTTTTTCAAATGGAGTAGGTTACATTTTTTTTAAATTTATTAAGTGTTCGAAAAGAAACATTTCTCAGTTCAAAGCGCTCAAAATTTGAGACTATAACCTTAAATTAAAATTGAAGAAATTATACTAAAAAATTGTTCAAATCTGAACATTTCAAATCAATCATGGAATTATGGAGCTTTGAATAATTTCAAATAAATTAACTTTTTCCTTGAAGATGCATCATTTTTAAGATGAAAGAATATTGCTCTTGCCGCTGCAGATCTTTGATTGATTAGAAGATACTCCCTGCAGGAAAAAAATCTCTGGAGAATAATGAATCCTCCTGCGCTTCCAATTCTCTTTCGGCTGCAATTCAGAAAATGTCACTCGAGTAAATTTCAGCGCAATGGAAACCCGGTGATATGTAAAAAGTCTCTATTGTGATTTAAATGATACCATTATAGAGAAAATTAGTAACACGTGAAAATTATGCCTCGTCAGTGGCAACCTTGCTTTCATTCGCAGAACTGAGGGAACTTGTTCCCTATAATAGATGTTGTAATTTTCTACGTCCCAGTAAGTCACTTGAAGTAGAAATTAATTCAGAACGATTATTATAGTTCAATCATTCATATGCGTGTGAGATTTCAGTTGAGCAAGGTCATTGAGTTACATAAGTTTAACCGAGTTATGCCAAGTTTGCTGTTAGCTGAATGTGCAACGCTGTGCTCAGGGGTCGCAAGAGAAGTTTAGTCAGGTAGGAATATGGGACTGAGGGTAAGAGGATAACGGTTTAGGAACCTCAGCCCTTAATCCACCCAAGTTTCATAAACGACAAAGTTGAGGTTTACGATTTATCCCCTCAGCTTCGCTACTCGAATGAGATACGTCAACATTACCCTTCTTCAAAGCTTTGATGCTTTTCATTGAAATGCATCTGGGGTCAATATGATTTTTATTGAATGGAACCGAATAGATTGCTTAGATTGACAGAAATTTCATTTTGATGTTTAGTTTAGGTCTTTAACAAATATTAATTCTTGTAACACATTCTTGTTATTCATTCCCTAAAAATCTCTTCCGCTCAGGCGGGTGGCACTCCTATGAAGGCCTGTAGAATAAATGTGACGTGAGGACTGACCGCAGCCACGTGGCGGCGCTGGCTGTACGTTCAGGCCGATAATTATTTTTTAGCATAGGAGAAAATTCAAAATTGATTTATTTCAATTATTAAAACACGATTTTTTGCACACCATTTATTTCCATGACTATACGAATACGCTTCTCACATAATGCTTACAATAATTCACTAAAAAAAATTTTATTTGTAGCATTACTATGATATCTGAATATCGTAAACTAACAAATAGTAGATTCCAATTCAATTTCATAAACTTATGACATTTATATTGATTATTGAAATTACACCTATCAACTAAATTATGGAAGTTTATATTTCTGTTCAAAGTAAGAAAATAATTCATTTTGCTTCGTCATAATAAACCTGTAAGAAACGGAGACTTTATAAAGATTGATTATGTTATAAAAATATTACAATATTACATCTACATATATTCTATAAAAATATGTCGAAAACTTCTAACAATTTATATTATAAAGAATACGACTTATAGAATAAATAAATATTATAAAGTTGAAGAATTAGAAACTGTATTTGTGATCAATGTTTAAATCGTAATAAATAGAATATTATTAAAAGAACGTAACTATTCATGTATTTCAACTATTATGTGATCTCAAATAAGAAGATAAATATTTAGAAAAATAATTTTTCTACCAAAAAATATAATATTCCAACAAAATAGTTAAATTTCGAACTGAGAAAATAATTATTTCTATTCAAAAATGGAACAGTAACATTCTTAGCTCAAAAACCAATTTCAGCCAAACATAAGAATTTTGAACTAAAACAAAGAATCTTCAACTGGAGAATTGAATTTTGAAAGGGATTAATTGTCAACCCAAATTTGAATAATCAAAGTTCAAATTGGAAAAAATGTTTATATAACCGAACAAATGAATCCTTAACTGCAGCTATGGAATTTTTGATTGGAATTAGTCCAATTTTCTTTATTCAAAATCAAGAAGAGAGAACTTTCAAGTGTCGGGTGTGAATTCGATTTTCTTCGGCTGCTTTATTAGGGGAAAGTGGCATATTTTACCATTCTTGTTATTTTCCCCACTAGAGGGGAAAATAGATCAGCTGATGCAGTGAAAGTAAAATCTAAGTGGGGGAAGGAAGAACGATTACTACTTCTTTATCTTTCTAATGTAGCTCGTGTAACTTCAGAATACCTCGGGTTTTTGAGGTTATTACCTACTACTGTTATTGCAACACTCGCCTTCGGCTCGTGTTACAAACTTTACGTTCATTGGAATTGCTCGTTTTCCCCACTTGTTTTACAAATAACTATTTCTAATGAAACTCCCTGCCCATAAAAGAAAACCATGATTATTTTCTAAAGTTCTCTGTCCCAAGTCAGATAAATATGGGAAAAGCAAATGAAACGTGATAAATATATTCTTTCGAAAAAATTGAGAAAACAATTCATTCTGTATTTTTGAGCTAACAACAATTCGATTAAATTCTTGGTTATCTCCCGGTTTCTTTCCAGTCAATAAAATTCCTTGTAATTTTCTGGTCAAGTCACCACCCTGTTAATATTAATTGCAGGATTTGAAAAACATTTAAAAATTTTACTGTTCTATCAACAGATCGATCCTTTTCAAGCATCGGATGCTTCGAAGAAGATTATAAAATTGTAATTTTTTATGTGAATTACATGACCTGGTTTCAGTTCCAAATAAGCTCTGAAAGTAGCTTGTTGCTATATTTTAATAACTTCTTTACCACTAGGCACAGTAAAAACTTGCACTTTTTCGGAACAAGTCGCATAACCTCACTTGTATTTAAAAAGAACGCACTTATTTCCTATTGTTTCCGTTGGTTCAAAGACATATCGAGAAATTTGAAATCTCAAAACATTACAATTCTATTTTCAAACACAAAAAAATCAAATGATTCCGTTCATGTACTTATAAAAATTAAAACTTAACATTGTTGAGACTTTTCCCATGTATTTTATGATCTGTCGGCCTTAAAGTATAGCCAGCGCCGCCACCCGGCTACGGTCAACATTTCCGTCACTTTCACTTTTAACTGTTACTTGCCTGCTTTAACTGCATGTTTCAGATGTCATTAACTAATCACATCCATAACTACTAACTAATCTTGATCTCTGACACTTCGCCTTGGAAACCTGACATCTAGCCTATAACTCCTTACATTCAACCTTGAACGTTCGATTCCTGGCCTAGTGCCTCATATTGAAGTCGAAATTTTGACTATTGACACATTTAGGTCGAATCTTTGACCTCTTATCTCTGGTATCTCATCTTTTACCTTTAACGTCAAACTCCTGACTTTTGATATCTGGCCTATGACCCTAACCTCTGATTTCTATATTCTTTATCGAAACTTATTCAAGAGAGATATATTTTTCTAATTTTTAGTGAGGAATTCTGAATAGTTTCTAACAATTTCTCTAATTGCATGTTTCAGAGATCATAAACTAACCACGTCAATAACCAACCCGCAATCAAGCAAGTGCACTATGTCCTCCCCAAGAAAACCACATCGCCTCAAGTCTTGAGAGGAGTATACCAAAAAGTGGATATTTAGGTAAGAAATTACTAAGGTTTTCAAACTTTATCATAAGAATGAACTATCCGTATTTCAATTCATCTTCTCTTTAATATGAATAAAAGTTTTATCATAAGAATAAGATTTTGATTTGACGAATTAAATTCTCAATAAAAAACTTTGTACAAAGAGAACATTTTTTTCATGAGGAAAAACATTTCTTTTGATTAAGGCAAAAGAATTTTCTTCAATTCGGAGTCGAAAATAAGAACAAAGTTTCTTTTCCAAGTTTATAATTATCAAGTTATTACAATAAAGATATACCAATCAGAAGCATGCGTTAGATATCCGAGAGTGTGTGCGTATACAACTTCAGGTCGCATAATTTCTAATTCATTTACTTTTGCAGTAGGTTGTTGAGATATTATTATTCTGTCGAATTATCTTGAAGTCTTGTAGAATACTCTAGAAATCTAAAAATTCTCTCAAATTCTGTAAAAGGCTCGAGACACTGCTGAATTCTGTAGGAGTCTTTCAAATCCTAGAAGTTTTTTAAAAATATGTAGAATTATTTAGAATTCTTTTGGAATTCTCTGAAATTCTCTTGAACTGTTTAAGAGGCTCATGAATACTGTTGCATTTTATAGTATCTGTGGAATCTGTGTAATCCTCGTGAACTCTTGTGGAACCATCTAGGATCCTGTAAAATTCTCTTGGATTCTTAGAGAATTCTCTAGAAATATGTAAATTACTTGTCGATTCTCTAGAATTTTCTAGGAATTTATTTCATTCTCTTAATTAAATCCTTTAGGAGACTCGTAAATAGTTTTGAATTGTGTATAAGTCCCTTCAGTTTCAGCGAATTTTCTGAAATTCTGTGGAGTTCCCGTGAACTCTTGTGAAAGTCTCTAGAAATGTGTAGAATTCTGATAAGCTCTTGCCGAATTTCCGGAAAATATGTCCAATACTTGTAAGTTTTCCCGGATTTCCAAGTAATTCATGAAATCCTCTTGAATTCTGTAGGCGACTCATAAATACAGTTGAATTCTTTTCATTTACCTCCAGTTTCATAGAATTATGAAAATCTGTTAAATTCTCGTAAACCCTTTGGAAATCTCTAGAAATCTATGGGATTCTCGTGAACTCTTTCTGCATTCTCTAAAAATATGTGAAATATCTATCATTTTACTAGGATTCCATAGTAATTCATGGAATTCTCTTGAATTGACTTCCGAAGGGTTTACGGGAATTCCACAGATTTTCAGAAAATTCTCTGAAACTGAAGGGACTTACACAGAAATCGAAAGAATTCTAAAGAAGTTTAGGAAATTCATGAGTATTTTACATATCTCTTAAGAATTCTGCAAGAATTGAAGGGAATTCCCCGGGAGATCGGGAAATTCTATGAAACTGGAGGGACATAAAAAGAATTCAACAGTATTTACGAATCGCCTACAGAATTTGAGAAAATTCCATGAAATACTAGGGAATCCTAGGAAACTTAGAAATATTTTACATATTTTTAGAGGATTCTGCAAGAGTTCAAGGGAATCCCACAAATTTCTAGAGCCTTCCAAAGGGTTCACGAGAATTCCACAGATTTTCAGAAAATTCTCCGAAACTGAAGGGACTTCTACAGAAATCGAAAGATTTTTAAGTAGTCTAGGGAATTCATGAGTGTTTCACATATTTCTAAAGAATTCTACAAGAAATACATTGAATTCCACGGATGATCGGGAAATTCTATGGAACTGGAGCGACATAAAAAGAATTAAACAGTATTTACGAGTCGCCTACAGAATTTCAGAGAATTCCATGAATTACTAGGGAATCCTAGTAAAATTAAGAAATATTTTACATATTTTTAGAGAATTCTACAATAGTTCACGAGAATCCTACAGATTTCTAGAGACTGTCGAAGGGTTTACGATAATTCCACAGATTTTCAAAATTCTATGAAACTGGAAGGAAATGAAAAGAATTCAACAGTATTTACGAGTCGCCAACAGAATTAAAGAGAAATCCATAAAATACTAGGGAATCACAGTAAAATTACGAATATTTTACATATTTTTAGAGAATTCTACAATAGTTCACGAGAATCTCACAGATTTCTAGAGACTTCCAAAGGGTTCACGATAATTTCACAGATTTTCAAAATTCTATGAAACTGAAGGGACTTCTACAGAAATCGAAAGATTTTTGAAGAATTCTAGGAAATTCATGAGTGTTTTACATGTTTCTAAAGAATTCTACCAGAATAACAGGGAATTCCATGGACGATCGGGAAATTCTATGGAACTGGAGCGACATAAATGAATTCAACAGTATTTACGAGTCGCCTACAGAATTTAAGAGAATTCCATGAATTACTAGGGAATCCTAGAAAACTTACGAGTATTTCACATATTTCTAGAGAATTCTCCAAGAATCACGGGGATTACAAAGATTTCACAGATACTACAAAATACAAAGGTATTCAAGAGCTTCTTGAAGAGTTCAAGAGAATTTCAAAGATTTCTACAGAATTCCGGAGGAATTCAAAATAATTCCTCAAATTTCCCAAAACTTCTGGAAGCCGATAGAATTCTGAAGAATTCAACAGTTTTTACGATCCGCTTACAGCATTCGGAAGGATTTAACAGATTTCTAGAGAATCCCACGAGAATTTTAAATAATTTTACAGATTTTCGAAAAACTTCCAGAATCGCAGAGACTTCTACAGAATTCAGCAGTGTCCACGAGCGTTTTACAGAATTTCAGAGAATTTTTCAGATTACTAGAGTATTCTATAAGAATTCAAGATAATTCTACAGAATATAAATATCTCAACCCCTTTTGTGTTGTTACAGAATCGAACGTTTTGGGAAAATATATTTGCTCCAATTTTTGAATATCGCTAAAGTGTGAAATTGCATCAGTTACTCACAACCTACTAAGTGTATAAACAAATCAGAAATTATGCGAACTGAACTTTATTGTTATCTTATTGTTAATAACTTGATAATTATTAACTTGGCAAAAAACTTTGTTATTATTTTCAACCCCACTTTTTTTGGAATCCAAAAATTTAAAAATGTATTTCCTCAAAGAGAAGGGACTTTTTTCTGTGAGAAGAATACTTTTTTCGGAAATCACGAACACAGATGGTCATAAAATTTAATACGTATCCGAGAGAAAACTGAGAAAAGGAACAGAATAACGTGTGCAGAGAATCGTATGCCAACGGAAAATTGTGAAATTCTACGCTTGAGGCGGGAAGACCGCTGACATTGGAGAATTGGACCACGCGCGAGCTCACTTCCGGTTACGATGTAGCACTATCAGGACAAAAAGTCAATCAAAAAGCAAAGCTACGTCGGTAACTCAGCCCATAATATCAATGCTTGAGGCTGTTCGTCATTGCAATGTCTTTCGGAATTAAATTTTTTTAAAAACTGAATAAAAGTCAAGGCTAGATAATTACTACAGGGATTACTGAAATAATGAACTAATCGAAAAAAAAAAATCAATTTTATTCAATCATTTCTATGAACTTCGAGAATTTTATTGTCAATAAATTCGAGAGCAAGTTTTTTACGGGACTCAAGAATGTTCACAAAGGAGAGGGGAAAAATTGCCGGTACTCCTTTATAGAATTCATAGGGCGATAATCTTTTCCTTCACAGCTTCCTGAGTTCTCTTCCTCTTCCAGTGGCGGCTACCCCTTAGCTGACACGAGAATGCGCTTCGTGGAGTTCGGTCCCTTGCGGAGACAACGCCCTTCACAAATATTTTCCATAATCCCTTAATCTCTCAAATTATCTTAGGCTTTTTAAATTGATTTGAAGATCGAAAATTTTACATTGAATTGTTTAATTTGGAACATTATTGAATCTTGAATGATTCAATTTCGCTTGATCAGTTGTTGCGTTGTTTTATAGGAAGAGCACAATTTCTTATCGTTCCACAGATTTATTCGGGAATGGGGTACGAAAATGGGAGAGCTACGCAAAACAATCTAGTAAATATCTTAGTGAACTAATTTGCATTCGGAAGTCTATCATTTTGGACATTCAAATTGAAACATATTTGACTATCAAGGAAATTAAACATCTTTTGGCTGCCGACATAAATTAACCTCAACAGAAGAGAATTCTGACTTTTTCCTATGGAAAACCGAGAAGGTTAAAGACTCGACTTCGGCTTCAAATGTTCAAACTCTAACTGTAATTGTAATATATCGTTCAAATTTGATTACTCTTTACTAAACAAACATCAGAAATCGAAAAAGTAAAGGGCTTCTTTTCCAATTATTTTGAGTCGATAAAATATGTAAAACTTCTCAACTGAAGAAGAAAATTAGAAAATCAAACCA
>WSXT02003092.1:0-15018 GCA_011762715.2 Neuroterus valhalla
GAAGAAAAATGAAGATATAACTAAACAACAATCTGTACTGACCATATTTATGGCATGAGAATCTCTTAAATTTTCAGTAGAATTATTCTTATTTGGGAAATTTCTTTTGTAGAAAGTTTAGTTTCATTATTTTGATTCCATAATGACAGAAGGATATCAAAATGAAAAACCTAAAATTGGAACTTTGTAATATGTATATGATTATTATAATTAGAAAAAAGATTTTGCTTTTGGGTATTTTGTAAAATAGAACAAAATTCCTGGATTTCATTAATACTTCTCTTCTAGTTGAAGAAATGGATCCCGGAATGAAGGAAAATATTATTTCTGCCTGGACTCAATATATTTTTTACATTTTATGGAATAAAAAATTCAATTTTCGATGTGAAACTTTTCGATTTAATATCCCCTCAATTCATCATCACAGTAAATGTGGGTTGGGAAGTAATTTAGATTTTCAAAAATGCCTTAAATTTGAATTTCGCGGTTATGAGGCTATAATTCGTCGGCTGACGCATGAGTCAGCGCTGAAAATAGTGTACGAAAAAATACATTGGGCTCTAATGGCAGCTTCCAATCTGCTGAATACTCTCTGTTTCAAACCGTAATACTAAACGCGCGCGATTTACGCTGATGATTTGAAATAAGCATTTACTGTGGTGTGCGTTTTGCGTGAAACTAATCCTGATTGCCGGAAGATTGAAATTTTTTAATGCTATAATAAGAAGAAATGACTCGTCATGCTGAACTTTGTTTCGTAGAATATTAATTCAGTGTCATTTCTTAGGTTCAGGGACAGCGGAACAGTTTCGCATATTATGGATGCAGTTCAGATGGATCAGATGATATTGGGAAATTTACAAGTTTCTCATGTATGGAACTTCATACATAGGGATTCTCGATGTGTAGAGAACTCCATACAATTCAGTTTTTTTTTTATTCCCGCTCAATTTTCGACTTTCCGTCAACAATCGTATATGACAGCATCATCGTTATGTTATTCGGAGTCGTAGGATGGCGGTTCATCTATCAGGAGAAACCCATCAGTAACATATACTGCGAAAGGAGCCACATTGAACATTATTGTATCACCATACCGGAATTGTGTTACGCGGCGATCTGAAAATGCAAGAAAAATAGCGTCATTCATTGATCGAATGATAATTGAAAATCATGAAATAAGAACTGCTACATAAATTATTCCAAATCGTGAGTCAACCAATACTTGTCAAATGAGTTTCCATATAAGAAACTCTCGAAAAAATATCGTGAGTGTTTGTTTATTACTTATTCGCACGATCAGAAGTGAATTATTACTTGTGTGGATTCGTTTACCTGGATGCAAGAGGTGTTTGTAATCAGGTTATCAACATTTATTCATCGATAAATTAAAAATGTTCCCAGGGAACAGCAAAATTTATCTGCTGTGATCATATAAGTGAACAGAATTTTCCCGTCGTAACTTGTGAGAACATTCTTATAATTGGATATTAGATTTTTCTTAGTAACATAATAATTTGGATTAATTTCTTAGGAGGCCATGCTTTTTACACTGGCGAAATTTATCCGATCAAATATCAAACACTAAAAACTCGTTGTTGAAATTCACTCAATTCTAAAATCTATATCAAACAAAACACATGATTGGCAAGGTTTTTCCTCCATGAAGTAACAAGATCATAATTTTGTAAATTTCAATTAACGTAGAATAGACACTTTGTTAGATTGGCATTTCGCATGTATTAGAGGCGAATTTATCGCACGCTTCATAATTTTATACATTAGAAGTATTGCCAGCCTCAGTTCGTATCACAGTTAAAGGTATTACATTGTTGATTATTCTCAATCGTATCCTCCGACAATGATAAATAACTCTGATGTCAAATCTGGAGGTTACTGGAAACCACGCATAAACTTGAAATTTGATTCGTTATTTACCTCTTTGTACGAATTTACTCTACTTCAAGTAATTACGGTATTGCGAAAAACCTCAGGGGCGGATTCGGAGAAACGGAAGTTAAAGGCATAATTATTCGAAATTATTTCCAGATTATGTTTTAGTTTTTAAAATATTGGATTCACCATTGAAATCATAAACCTCTGTTCCTCGGGTTTCCCCAAAAAGGACGCCATCACGGTACATTAGAGCACCAGCTGGAAAATGGACGTGTCTCGTAGACCAGTTTCGACGCCGCAGTGGTGGAGATGGCGTTCGGGGAGCTGGTTCTGTAAGATAAATATACAACATTGAAAGAATTCCAGATTCAGAAAAAACCTTTAATTCAGAATTTCCAGAGGTAAAGTGGTCACAATGACGCACCCAAAAGAAATCGTCAATTTGAAAGAAAAATATTCAATTGTGAATCATGCAAAAACATGCTCTTAGTTAAATGATACCTCAGCTTTAATAAATTTACGAAGACTTGACAGTTGAAGTTATTAGGTATAATTTTCTTAATAAACTAGGAAAGCATTTAGATTTTCTCAACTACTTTTTGATTCTTTCATCAAACTAATCAAACTCTGGAATGCGCACAGTCATTTCAAACTCATTCATTCTGCTATGCTATCTCAAAATCCAGGCGTGCTCTGCAAAACTTCAATTAACACACAACTTGCAGTTGAAATTCTCAAGTATTTGCGTACTCACGTAATATTTTCAACGATACATACTAATTGTAGCCCTATCAGTTGTTATTACTAAATAGTTGGTCAATCTTCACTCAAATGAATTGAAACGCTAAATAGACTTTTTTCCTTGTTTTATTCTTCTTCTTGGTCTCCCTCTATTAGTTTAGCGAATAGCTTATCAACATTGGAACGACAGTTCCTTGAGCAGTCCCAAATGTGACTATTCAGAAACTATTATTTTTTCTTGTCGAAAATTCATTTCCGGTCTTCAAGACTATGTCAGTTGCCTTATGAAGTCAAGGTGTTGAAAATTTTACTACGGAGATCGAAATTGGTTGCGCCGATTTTTTGGTAGGAATAATATTGAGTTGATGGTTCAGTTCAAATTTCCTATTGTAACGATGCTGACAGAGTTTGTCACCTCTGGATGTTTTTTTAGAGCTACTAACTGTCACTCCACAGAATTTTAGTCGCAAACTTTTAGATGGTCGACGAGATTCCTTGCATAATTCTAGAAATGTTTAGTGCATATTACGTGTATATTGTTTGTAGCTGATGTTTTACATTCCTGCATATTGTCTTCACTTCATGCCTTAGAGCACTATACTTATAGATCTTGGTTGCATAGGTTGCCTGCAAATTTCGGTTGAGTGTGCATGCAATGTCGATGATAGGAACTGTCTTGCTACCTTTTCCACGCATGACGATATCGGGTCGATTTGCGCGGATATAATGATCTATTTGCATAGTAACATCCTGGTATGAGATGGAATCTCCGTTCCTTAAAACCTGAACTGGAATCTATCTGTAAAAAAGCATCTATTCTGTTGAGGGTCTTGAGTGTAGAGCAAGTTGTTGTTGTTTAACTATTGCTACATCATTGTCTGTGATTGTATTCTCTCTGAGCCATAACGCGATAGCCATCAATAATGTGCTTGATGGATTCATTAGTACTTCCACACCATAGTCAACTGGCAAACACGACTTGATGCAAAACATTTTCCATCCCATTTTTCCCCTATTTTTCAGACAAACATTTGATTTTTCATCTCTGGTTCCCTGACATCTTCAACGCCCCTATACCCTACATGTCGTGGTTGAACAACCCTTTCAATCGCGAAATCACCGTGATGCATTCGCTGCCTAGTCATTTCAACGCAAAAAGTTCTGTTTATCCTATCAAGGTCAATGTTTCACCATTTTATGAGCCCAGAAGAGAACGTGCAAACAGTAATAGCATAGGTGTTGATAGCTTTGATTATGTTGGAAGAGTTGAAAGACCTCTCAAGAACCAATTTAAGTCTTGCGATAGAAGCAGTCATTAGGTCCTTCTTGATTATCGTATGTTAAATACCCTTAGACTCAAGAATGCCCAGATATTCATATGATCCACCCTCGACCTTTGACTTTATACCCTCCAAATTCTCATTCTCCAATTATTCTCTTCCTACTTTTCTTCGATTGAAATGCACTGTACTGCATCCATCTAGTCGAAACTCCATGCAGATGTCATTTAAAAACTGGTGACATTGATTACTAGCTGCAGTTTTTGGTTGGAACTAACGTACTGCTTAAGTTCCTCCATGTGTAGAAGATGGGTCAGTATATAACCGTCCTCATCATCATGTATTGTGAATCCATGAGACATGCTATTCAGTGTTAAGATTAATCGATACGATGCTCAACAGAACCATAATGCACTAAAGGAGTCTCGTTGGAAAATGCACGCCGTAATTCGAAATGGTCTGGGTTGTCTTTGGTTGCCCGTGATCTTAGTACTTGATTAGTGTTTCCCAAAGCAACATCGCCCGACCGAAGAGGTCAATGATACATGTACAGATCTTGTTAATTATTAGAACTGAAAGCAAATTTTCATGTGGTAGCAAAGGAAACGCTTGCTTGTATTTAATGTGAGCATGTGCACGTTTCTTCGATCTTTCCTAGCTTGCGCCATGGACATAGCGTCAGTGGTAACTAGACCTTTACTGCCCTGTGAGTTGTAGCAACACCCTTTTTGTTCTTCAGTCAGGATGTTATTCTCGTCACAATCATGATGAACCTTACCTGCTATTACAGTTGTGAGGCAGTTATAATTAGTTCGAAGACAGGCTATTGGTTGGAATTTAGATGGATTTTGAGCGTCTAGTTTTTTGAGCAATACCATGTCCAAGTCTGCAGCTGCCCAATGATCAGATTTTTCTTAAACCGCTGGAACGTTTGCGTCATTGATGATCGTTAGATCCATTACAGGATTTTCGCATGCTCTTTTCGCTTTCTAATGGAAATTATACAGCGTTCAAATCGCTTGTGCTATTTTTTTCTGGAACACCTGACCAGTAATCAGCCATGTCATTCGATTGAGGAACTTCAGCGTTCAGTTGCATATTTTGCTGTTTACTCAGTTCACGATTAAACCTTCTCTCATCTGAAATTCGAAAGGGCAGACACAAAACTGTGCGAGGCTTTCGAAAGAAAATGGTTTGAAGAATCATAATTGAGATTGAGGGGATTTTCGAGGTAGCTGATTTTTTTCTGACGCTTTAATTGTCAAAATCTGCTAACTCAAAAGCCCCTTTGCCATTTTGAATTTCATGTTTTAAAGGTTATTTTCGAAATAAGAGACATCAAAAACCCACTCACTCTAAGTTTGAGTCCATCAAATGTCTGTATTTCGATTCCAGTTCTAGAATAAGCGAACCTAAAAACTATAAGGTAAGAATGCTTCAAGATAGTAACTTCCACTGTTCCTTTCCGCTCCACAGTGGTCAAGATCCGAAAAAAACTGGCCATAAGTCGAAAGGTTCACCCTTCTCTGTAAAGTTTTATTATTTCATCTGTTTTGGGTCGTGGATTTCAAGAATGAGATTTAAGATCGAAAATTCAAAATGAATGATTCAAACGGTGGGTATATTTCATAAAAACTGCTAGAATTCCGCTAAAATGAATACTCTTCATGTTTTATGAATAGCTTATTTTTGAAATGGATTTCAGGAACCGAAATTTTGAATAGCTTTAATTATTTGGACAAATAGTTTGTTTTTATGAAACTTCTGTGAATATTTGAAGTCTTCATAATTTTGATTGAATGTATCTATAAATTGCAGTCCAAAAACCAATGCAAGGTAAGTTCCATATTCCAATGTTTTATATTTACGATTATACATATTTCGGTGGCCTTTACCGGTTTTTTGGGTGTTAAAAGAATGTTGTTTCATTCACAACCAACATGCTTTGACCTGAATCCAAGTCTTCAAAAATAAGATTACTGTGAAGAAATGTATACGTGTGATACAGGATGGGATGGCAATGAAAACTGATACATGTGTGATATACAAAGCCTTGGTGGATTTACCTTATCCAGAGAAATAAAACCGCTGGAGTGTTTCTCTAGATTTCAACTCATTCCAACTCATCGTAGGGTCCTTCTGGGAGAAACTGTCATTCAGGAAAACGGCACAAGCTCCCAGTAAAACCGCGGTAAAATATGCCTATGGCCACGTCTCACGACCGTGAGATGAGTGACCATATGCAGGAAGAAATCACACTGAAGGACCAGTAAGACCCTTTAAGGTAATCAGTGAAGGCATTGCATCTCCAAGTGCACCGATGATGAGAAAAATAAATTTGACCGTATATCCTTGATGATGCCACTGCAGGTGTTTTCTGAGATCTCTGCACCTCTCCTTTTTCTCGATTTCTGTGCCTATGATGTTCTAGTCGGCCAGGGCCAAGAATCCGATTACGAAAATAGTTCGGTCACGTTTTTCGCAAAGCACGATATCGGTTCTTGTGTGTGGGATAGGGAATTTTATCGAGAAATTGTAGTTCCAGTAGATTCAGCACTCCTCCTTCTCAACAATAAACTCTTTCCTCCTCGGAGCGTTCGGCAGGGCAAGGTCAACGCCATAAGAGTGACAAAGATGGTGGTAAAGAACTCTCAAGGCCGCATTTTGTCTGCACATACACGCTACTCCTGCGTGAATAGGACAATCCGATCGTATATGACATAGGTGCTCAGGCAATTAAGGACACGTCCTGAACCTATCGCTAGAGACTTCTTGACGTCATATGCTTCTACGGAAAGCTGAGATAAAAATCACGCTGTCCTTACACGTGAAAATGAAACTCTCCGTTCCTGAATTGAGTCCTGATGATTTGAGGAAAACAAACGTTGGCATCAGTATTGTCCAGCTTTTGACGATAAACTATCTGTACTTCTGACTTCTGCAGCTTTCCTGTTCTAAGTCGCCAATGTATCCCTTACTAGCCCTTTTCATGACTTCTCCGCTACAACAAGTCGATCATGATATGGCTTCCACCTCTCCACAAAGCACACATGTTTATCATTTTATGCCTCAACCAAGTGTTTGCAATAGAAATACCTTCTAAACTCATAAACGCATACTCGTCACTTCATCCCCATTTATGTTCATTTTTGAGACTCCGAAATGATCAAGTACTCTGTCGGTACCTTTGCGTTGCACAAAAACTCAGTCATTGATTTCTTCGAGTAATATTATTCTTTCAACAGAATCACATGTATTTATGATATCATTCAACGGGTCCCGGAAAGTTGTGATTGCCTTCCTACTATACTCATTAGCAGGAGCATAGCATGCTACTATAAACAGACTTCTGATTTCACCTTTTATTTTAACCCATAACAATCCAGGAGATACACACTTATACTTTTTGACATGCTCTTTTGCTCTCTCATTCATAATTAGAATCGTCTACTCCTGGCGAGAACTCAAACCCATTTTACATCCCATTCATCTCACACCTGTTTTTCTATGGTCTTGTTAAACGCAAAAGATCTAGCTATCTTACACGCATTGTATAATGGAACTCTTCATTTTCAGATCTCTTACACCTCTGGCATTCCAAACATCCAGTCGACACTTATAACCTGAAACTTTACCAGGACCATGCGTTCCGTTGATGAAAGTGTCAATCCTGTCACCCAAGGCTATATTATTATTCGTATTATTTATTACTCAAAGTATCCACCAACTACTAACTTTAGGTAAAAAAGTGTTTCCTAATCATATAATCATCTCTAAACTGAGAGTTTGATCGTCATAAGGTGGTGTGCCTGTGCATAGCATCAGTCCCACCAAACATCAGTCATGTAAAAAAAAGTATAGAAAAGCGGAAAATGGAGAAAAAACGTAGCCAGAACGAAAATAACCATGATCAGTTGTGTTTTATACTTTGAAAGGCACCTGTCTCCTGCAGTATGGTACTTAAGAAAAAATACTGTTCATATGGCCGAAAATAAGCAGGGGATTATAAATTCTGCACAATACCACAAATATGTACTAAAAACTCTAATGATATTCATTACTTTCCATAGATTTCCCTATTTACAAACCTTCCAAATATACAGTTTTTTTAAATTTAAATAATATCATTTATTCATTAATTTTTAAAGATTTCCTCTTGAAAATGCAACTAGAAATCACCACGATTTCAATCTATTTTCTAACAAGAAAATACAGATTTTCAACAAAATACATGGACTTTCTACAAATAAAATTTTAGGTAAAAAATAGAAACGGCAAAAAAGGATCTTATTCTTGTATAGTGATGCAGCTTTGTCGAATAGAGATTCCTCTACAATGAAAATTTTTACTTTTTACGGAAAGATTTTCTATTTGAAACACTTATTTTGGAAAATATTGGAAAAATAAACACGTGTTTAAGAAACTGAAAGAACGACGTGATTTTTATTGGTTCTTCTCATCAACTCAGATAAAGAAGAAACGATGCATTATTGGAAATATAACCTGGAAGCACCATTTTATGAGAAATTTTTTTCACAAAGTTCTGCATAAAGGCCCTGATAAAAACATTCTTCTTCTCCTATTCTACTTAAATTTTGAAGGAGATAATATTATTTCATTTAAAAACTTGAATTTGGAAGGAAAACTCTTATTTCTCACAAAAAAAATAAATTATCTAGCTTAAAAGAGGAACTGACCATTTAGAAGAGCAACTCTCCAACAGAGTGGGATTATTTTCTGCTTGAAAATACAAATTCTTAACAAAACTCATTAATTTCGTACGAATTATGGTAGAAGTAATGACTGCACAAGTAAACAAAGAATTCGCAACAAAACAATCCTGATATATACACTAAGAGCGCATGCATACGTCGCTGTCATCACAGTAAAAACCTGTGGGTAAACTTTGTTGCAGGTAGAATCTGAACGGTGTTCCCTGAACCCTGCCCTAGGGTTCGATGAACCTCCTATGTGGGGTACAACTGAAAGGTCCTGTGTCCAATATACGCCATGGTCTTTAGATATAGATAGTGTGTTAAGTGCATTACGTGGAACAATGGCCCTCTATTCGGTAGAAATATGCAAGCAGATAGCTCCGTTTCAAAACCTATGCGCCAAATAAAGATAAAATGCACGGTGCCCCGGCTTGGCATGAAAATACAGTCAGCCGACTCAAGAGGAGACTATACACGTATTTATGACCTAAACTCGGCACGCTTGTGTGATGTCATCCACTATCCAGGATATAATACAAATCGGTGGTCCTTACATATAACCTTAGAGCATATACTCCTAGAGTGGGCCAGTCAATAACAGAGTTGGTGTCAGAGTGAGAAACAGACTATGATTTAGTAGGATATGCTATCTCTCTCGTGCATTAATCTGATCGGCTGTTTGACTGTTCTCAGCCAATCACGTTGCTGCGCGAGAGAGATAGCATATCCCTCAGTATTGTTTTCTCACTCCGAATCACCGAACCGGCCACAACTTCTTACGCGGGAGGCTCACTCCAGGAGTATATGCTCTAAGCATATAACACGTGAAATGATAGTCTGCTTTGCATGCATGCAGGTTACCTGCATGTATAGAGTTGTGGTCTAATATTACAGAATGCAAATACCGCAGCTTGCAATGTCTATACAGACTATGGCATATGATCGACAAAGCTATCGGAAATTCCGTACCACAATTGATGGGGACTCAGAACCCCAACTGAGTAGCATGAACACCGGCTGCGAGCGAGTTGCGTCCCGCGGTCAAGAAAACCTACGAGTTGCGTCCCATGGGTCATAATCCGGGCACTGGAGAGGGGTCGCCGTATGCAGTTCTATGTCCAGTCGGGGACACTTTTATCTTTATAAAAATCTTATATTGTTCCTAAACAAAAGACGAAACTTTTGAGCACTAGTAGCGATTTCCAAGGTGAGTCGTTGCTGAATAGTCGCCGTTTTTGAAGCGCCTGCACGGCGCACCAGAGCCATGCGTGGCTCTGAAATCGGAGCCTCAATCGACTGTTCGCTGCAAAAAAAGGCAATTATTCAGCAACTACTCACCTTGAAAATCGCTACCAGGGCTTGAAAGTTTCATTTTTTGTTGAGTAACAATATGGGATGACTGTTTTCTTGATAGTGTTTAGAATTCATTGAAGAGAGGGACATAAACAATTGACACTGTCATTTTTTGGTAAAAATATCACATTTGGAGGCCTGTAAAATTGTTCCTAGGGCTCGAAAATGGGTAGCTAAGGTCTCAAACTGAAGTTACGGATAAATTCTTCAAAATGAGCAATCATAAGTCTCGATAGTAATCGTACAAGCCGAGTTATAATCGAATGACTGCGAAAAGAGCGCGTATTTACAATATTTTTGCACTTATTTGCCCGCAACTTTTGTTCCAATCGAGATTTTTCCAAAGATAAAAGTGAAAATTTTTCGTATTGAAATTGACAATCAATCCTATCGATAGGGAATTCCGTGAATGTTGCAGACGACAAGATATATCGATTTGAACTATCAAATTGTTAATAACAAAACAACTGACGGGTTTTGGACCCGGAGACCTCAAAAAATCGATTTTCCGCACCAAAGAACATGAATAAAAACAAGGCCTCCGAATGGACATAGGAGTGCATACGGCGACCCCTCTCCAGCGCCCGGACTATCACTTAGGCCTGGCTGAGTTCCGTCTCGACGGTTGCCCCCTACTCCACCACTATATGAATCGGCTAATAAATCGCGTGAAGAGAAGGAGCTGAAACATGCTATTGTTCCAAAGCGATTCGTTAAGTAGATTTAAATTCATTCATAAAGTTCTACGTAAATTTCTACCAGTCTAGTCTTTAGCATGAAAATCTACTTATATATTTTTTGACAAATAAAATTTCTTTTAAGTTTCTCTAGCATATTTTGAACAAAAAAAGTTTACTTGTAATTTTTCTCACAGACTCAGATACACACTATAAACTTTTTTTGTAATCTGAGTCCAACGCTATGCTTTCTTAACATGTGTATTGTTATTAGAATTGATTTCCAGTTCGTTTAAACACATAGCTCTTGGGTGGATCGAGTTGAACGTTCAAGGCTTTCCGAGGGCGCACGGCTGACTTGAGCGTATATATCGCCGCATCACTCGCGCCCCGACATTGTTCGACTTTGTTGCTACTGATATTGTAACTTATTTGTTGTGTCTACTATGCTAATTTTCAGTATTCAACAAATTATTCTGATACATAAATTTTTTCTATCAATGGATATCTGGCACAATTATTTAGATTTGGGGTTTGCAGTACTTTAAATTTCGTAAATGAATGTATTTTATAGACCAAACATGTTCAACATTTATTTTAACAACCATATGCTTTTACAGTTTTCTTGTTAATTAAGTGGAACTGCAAGTAACATATCTTCTAAATAAAATGCATGTACGGCACAGAGCGCAGCAGGAAGCTGCGCAATAAAAGGAGAAGGAAATTCTAAAATTAAAAAAAAAAAGATTTTGTTTTTTAAAGATGTTGAAGTAATGGAAAGATAATGTATGAATAACGGTAAGGTTTCAAAAAATTACCATATACGACCGCTTTGAATAGTGAGATTTGACTAGTAACGGTAAATCCATATTGAGATATACATGCAAGGAGAGCTAGATTTGTACGAATAAGGTGGGTTTTGTATAAGTATTTAGGAATTATATTAATAATAATATTATTATTATTATTATTATTATCATTATTATAACATTAAGCCTAACATTAAGTTTTTGGATATTAACCCAACCTCAGTGATTAAGTTCTCATCAGAAATATTTTATAATGGAGCGTCTTACGGTACGTTATATTCCTGTAGAAGCACGATAGGTGAGCATACAGATATTGTTAGACCTTTGAAAGGTGCCTCGAACCTTTGTCCACCTAAGCCAAAATATTCTATTACCTGGGATGTTTCGTTAGTTTTAGATTACCTCGAAGATTTAGACACGTCTAAGCTAAACAAATTTGTGTGTCGTTTCAGCCGTTAAACGTTATTTAAGGTAACAGAAGACGTTAGAAGGGAATTTAGTAATCTGTTTATTGCTACTAGAAAACCTTACAAATCAGTCAATGCTTCTACAATCGGTAGATTGGTAAAGGAAGTCTTGGAAGACCATACCTGGCTCCCGGACTAAGTCCTAAGCCTGGAAAAAGTGTAAAGGAAAAATTACCGTCACCACGTGGGTAAATTCCTTGCATGTTGAGGAGGAAATCGTCGAGGGGAGAGGGAAGGCTGGACTGTAGGGTTAGGGGTCTCCTCAACCGACTACGGGACGCAACTCGTAGTTTGAGGATTAGGCAAACTGCCCGCGGGACGCAACTCGGTTGCACCGTGAACACCACCTAGGGTACTTTCCGTTGCAGGTAGCTGGTACCCTAAAACGGGTGTGTCATACACACTTTGTTTTTACTTTGATGATGCCTTCAAAAATATATTTTAGTTCAATCAACTGACTCCTCTTCATGATTCTAGTCATATTTTTTCCTAAAGTATATATGAGGTCGAAAGAGAGACACCGAGACTGCATCTAGATTCGCTCATAGAACTTCCGATAATTAGGGGAAAAAACTAGAGCATTATGGAAGAATTCCCTATTTTTTCTCTGTATTATGTTTGACTTTCTAAACTATCTTTCTCACCAGGGTGTGGTTCTTCTTGGACTGTATAAACTTTTCCGTTATAGTATATTCCAGCAAGACGTCCATTCTGGTACGCTAACCGAGGAGGTATCGGTAGATTAGGGATCAAAGCAGGAATTTCGGCACGAAGATTCGGAGCTTCCCATTTCCGCATTGGACTTGGCTCTAAAAGCAAAAATATAGGAATTCTTTCATAACAAATTTTCTCAGCGAGTTTTGAATGATTTGACTGTTCAGAGCAGAGTAGCCGTAAATTTGAAAGTAAACTCAACTTATATCAGTACGTGACTCAAAGTACACGATGATTCTGTTGCGCCGTTAGCAGACTGAATCTCTATACTTGTAACGCATGATTTATTAACAAATTATAAGGCTTTTTCTTATTAAATACGAAACTATGCAGTGAAAGATTCAATATGTACACTAAAAATAACATTTGTTTTGACACAGTGATTTGCGATATAAGAATTCAAATCAATTTTGCATTCCACTGTAAAACCTTTGGGATGTATGCAAGTATCAATATACGTATTTTATTTCTGCTGCATTATTATATTTAAATCGAAAAAATACAGTATACATATATAAATTGTTTGGTTACTTTTTTTCTACTTACTAACGGAATAAAGGAATAACGAAAAAGGGAAAAGTAAAACACAAATGAAAGTCTTCATTCCACCGGAGCCGCAGAACCAGTCATCAAAGTATTTCTTTATTGCTCTTGATAAGAGATATCATATATGTTTTACTTATATACAGTAAAGGAATGCGCGGAGCAGAGTTTCATCGGTATAAAATAAGTAAATTTCATTTAGTTTTTTTGAAAGCAGAAGAACACGTGTGGTTTCAGAAACAAACGGCATTGATGATAAAGTTTGATGGTTTGATATAAGATATGCTCATGTTGGAAAAGTCACATCATGAATCAAGACATTGCCAAGTCATCCTCAATGCGAAATCCTATGACCAGTTCTGGCCATGAGCGAGACGTAAATGTCGTCTTGGAGATTAATTAGGACCCAAGATTCCGTAGGCCTTCGGAGGACATCACTAATCCCTTTTACAATTTGAAAATTGATTACATTATTTATCTTCAGGATATTTGTTTTGCATGCATTCAGAAGTTTGTCCACATGCAGAAATTATGTTTCCACAGCCATATTTGGATGTTAACTGAGTATCAATGATAATTTTAAACTCTCCATCTTTAGGGTATTCATCTCTTCTATCCAGAAACAGCAGCCATGCAACTTGGAGCACCTGCAAAATAGGGGTACCTGATGATATTCTTTTAATGAACTTCTTCGGGGAACTTCGATAATTTAGAACAACAATGTAACTTATAATGCTTCTTGCAGCATCTGAGTAGCACAGGTTCCTGATGAAGCGATTACTCCAAAATGCATAGGGCAACGTTGATCCTATAAAAAGTTTGGAGCAGTCTGTAATATATTTTCAGGATCTTCTTCGACGATATTTGATATTAAAAGTATTTCATGAATGTGATCAGAGATCAGTTTTGAAGTTCCCAGAATTCAAAAATTTTACGTACAACCAATCAACGAAAAGATTAGAAGGAAATTCTTCCGTAATGTGCTTGTAGTAATAAAAGTTTCTAAGTATTGCTGAAGTGTCTTCAAAACGTTTCTTCATTTTTAAAATGATAATACATTCTACATTGAAGCGTGCACACTTGATAGGTTTTTTTCCAGGAAAGGCTGCAAAGGTTAGACCCAAGATATTTTCAATGGTTATGATATACAGTACAGGCAAAAAGTTTGAATACACCTCAGAAAAATACGATATTTCTGCGATACCATCTGGCACTTGATTGATCGGATCTAATTTCATGTTTCAACAAGGCAACGCCAAAAAAATTCTTTTTGTTATTGCACCGATTATTTACAACCTAAACAAAGTGGCGATGTGCTCAAAGTAATAGAGTAGCAAACATTAGAAAAGAAGCTTCATTGCTTCAAATCTTGCACTCTTCGGTAAAGTTCATCCCACAGTAGCTAGATAGGGTTCAAGACTGGAGACTGATATAGCTACTTCAATATTTTGAGCACACCGCCACGTCGTTTACGCTCTAAACAGGCACTACATTAACGAGAAGTCTGTTTTGGGTCGTTGACTTATTGGGAAATGAAAATAGATCCGTTCAATCGAGTGTCAGATGCTTTTGCGGAAAAAAGGTTTTTTTCCGAGGTGTATTCAAACTTTTGGCCTACACTGTACATCCTCTTATCTCATAATGACTCTTAAGCAAGGTAAGTAAATTTCGTGGGTTATACTCTAGGCAATTTATTGAAACGTTCTTATCTTAAGAGGCGCGTAGCCAGATGGGGGTTTTGGGGGTTCACCCCCCCCCCCCCTGAAATGTCAGAAATTTTCCATGTGTATATAGACTCATTACGAACTTTGTCGACGAAAACA
>WSXT02003103.1:0-15017 GCA_011762715.2 Neuroterus valhalla
AAACAAATAGTTTAAGCCAATAAACCGATTTTCCGAAATTTGGCACTTACGCCCGTATGCGGTGTGCCCCTTCAATTTCACGGGCATAGCTTGATTTCAAGTAATTTTATGGGATTCCAAAGATACCGTAATATTTCAAGGGATATTAAAGGATATCACAAATTTTAATGTATTATTTCAAAAATTTAAAATTTTAAAAGATTATAATGTATTCCACAAGATCCCAACGGATTTCAGGAAATTCTAAAAGAAAAAGGAAGATTCCAATGGATTCTAAGGATTTCATGCGAGGTGTACAACAGAATTCAAGAATGATTACACCTCGTATTTTCTAATCAAACAATCTGAAAAACTGTGGGAGTGTCTCTTAGGAAATTCCACATTTAGATCAAATCGATTTTCCTATTGAACTTATATTTTTACAAACCTATAAAAGTAAACAAAAGTTAATAAAAAACAGATCATGCAGGAAGGTTACTTTTGTATCTAAAGCATCAAAAGCAGAGGTGATCGTGCAAAGCTGCGGTACAATTTTATCTAGCAAGGAACCTACCTGTGGCGCATGTGAAGTGGGAATAAATAATCTTTTCGCTATCTGGATTCAAGTCGACAAACATCCTTAGTATGAATTCTCTAGCTGCTGTAGCGTCTCTTTGCGGGCCTGGGAAATACACAACAAGCGTACAGGGTGGTAGCAATGTCACTATGAGTTTTTAGAAATTCATTAGTTCACATCTCTCTTGAAAGTCGAGGTAAACGTTGATATCAAAGTTCAAACCTGACTCTTTAAAAGAAGCTGTGTTGAACTTATATTGAATGTTAATATTCAGACTACTCCTGCGATCAAAATACCTACAAAGGTCGAAACTAAAAAATTTAAAAGGTATCCGAAAATGGAAAAGAGGTCTTTTTCTGTCATAGTGGAATTATGGCATAATTTAAGCCAATCCAATATGCTTTTCAAGGGCAACTTGTCGTACAAAGAGACTATCGCAAATCGGTGGAAGCCTTTTTGAAGCACAGTTAACAAGCTAGACGTCTTGCATAAGGCTCGGACATCGTTTAAAAATCTACTTTTACAACGTAAGAAAAATGAGAATGGTATAAAATGATTTTTTATGAATGACGGAAAATGAGCAGAAAGGAAATGAGAATTACTGATATTAGGATATGAGTTGTACTTCGGACACAAATTGAAAGAATAGAGAACATGCACGAATTTGTACATTTGTCTATTTGAATTCCAAAGATATAAGAATTCGTGAATAAAATTGATGAATTCATCAAAAAGAAGACAGATTTGCATCTTTATGCAAAAAAATCTCACAAATAATCCAAGAAATATTCCCTCTGGAAAGTTTAGATTGATATTTATTTTATATTTGACATTATTAGCGAAATGTAGTCATGTTTCTCTGTCTTCCTTTCCATTATAGAATAAAAATGTTTGGGAATTTCATACATCGGCATGTTCTTTACTTTTACGCGAAATATTAGGTTCTAGCACTACAAGTTGAGAATTCGCAATAACTTTTAACGAGTTTTTTTCCATTTAGTTTATTAATATATCAATATAAACATTATTTATAGTTTTCTTGGTTTGTTTTCATGGGGTCAATAGATGATAAAGAAGATTTAGATTTACTTCAGAAGTTTCGGCTCTATATATGGGCCCTATATCTTATTCAAAATAGTAGGATCACCCTTTGTTATATCTTTTGCAATTAAAAACCGAAGAAAATGTAAATGATAAGACTAAGTGAACATATGTGGTCCAATAAGGATATAAGTGACGTATAAAATCAATCCTTAATGATACAAAGTAAAATTGTTTATACACTAATTATGTCTGATGTAAATCTGAATCTTATTTATCAATTATGGACCCAAAAGTCACAAACCAAAAAAAATTTAAATACATTAATTATTATTTGGTAATTAAATCATTAAAATGAATCATCTTTTGTGAAGATAATATTGTTTTCTATGCAAAATAAGGAATTACGTGGAGAAGTTACAGACTTTAGACTTTACAGCAATTGTTAATTTCATTATATTCTTAACTGATTCTTTATTTCACCAATATAATTAATAACGACATTGTTGAGGGGAGAAAATATTATTTTTCGAACAAGAAAATTTGAAACTTACAGAAATTATTTACGGAATTTTATTGAATTAAAGCCTATTTTCTATAGAAAAAAATTATCTACAACTTCGCTGCATCCAATTTTTGAAAATAAATTAATTAATGCCAAACATTATCCAATATTGATCAATATTATTATTTTCTTAAAATTATTTGTTAGAGATTCAAAGGAATACAAAATTTTTTTTCAGAAATTAGATGCGGCAATGTTTTGGAGAAGAAAACTTTCTCTTGAGGAAATAAACTTTCATTACGTAAAATCCCATAATTTTTCGAAATTTGGTAAGAAGCGATAAGAAAAGAAAATATCAGTAAAAAATCAAAGTGTTTCAATAAATAATTTTCGAACTTGAAAAAACGGTGAAAATTTTGCAGATTACTGACAGATTCCTTAGTGCGTATAGAACACGTTCTGGCAACACATCGTTTTATCAATTAATTTTGAGCCTACAAAAGATGTTATGTTGAAAGTTTATTGTCGGAAGAAACATCAATTTTTGTATTAACATTCAATCCTGTTTCCGTCTTACAGGTAGAGTCAAGTTTGAGAAATTAAATCTTAATTTTTAGTTCACAAAACAATTTTTGTAACTAAACATATTCTACACATTGACGTAAAAATCAATGTATCCTTCGAATATAACATTCTTTTAACATAATATCTCTTATAGGCTCAAAATTACCCATTTTTATTCTCAATAAGGGCAACCGATGTGTTGACGAAACGTCTTCTATACGTACAAAGGGATCTCTCAGACCTTACATGAAGCAATCTTTACCAGTAATATGCAAAATTTCTACCCTTTTCTCAATTAATTTTACCCTAGTCGACAAAACACCGATTCTCGATCAACAATTTCTGAACGCTTCAAATTTTTTCCAAGAAAATAAATCTTTTCTCTCTACAATACTTTCAATAACAATTTTGCAATTCTTAAAAGTGTAATTGAATACATTTTTCCCGAGATCTGCTTTCCCGTACGACAACTACCTAAAAAAAAAATCCGAATTTGATTACAGAAAATTTGGAGGCACTGAATGTTACTGCATTTGCAAATAAAAACTTGAAAGTGGTAGATAAATCGAAATTCCATTTGTAAAAATAGAAAATCTAAATAATTTCAAATAATTAAATAATAGTGGTTTTAAACATTCAAATGAATAAAAAATTACTTTATTTCGGCAAAAATATTCTAGAAATATTTCCCAGTAAGATATAGAAGTGGGCGAAAGAAATTGATACCCTAAATTTGAAATATTAAAATAAATGCTAGCCCATTCTGCTGTCTCGGCACGTAATTCCTCTTTTCTCATTGCTGATTGTGCTTTATATGATTAGAATGCATTTCTATTTTTCGTAAAAAATGTAAAACTCTCTAGTATCCTTTTCAATGAGATACTTCAGCTGGTTTGATACACACATAATAAAGACTAAGTTTTGGCTACAAGCAAATTCCAAATGACTTATTTTCTATCTTAGAAAGTACTAGCACAAACGGGATCTGCAAATTGTTTAGGGGTGTGCCGCACTTGAACAGACCTGTCGCAGTGGTAAAGTGAGAGTAGCACGAGCGGTCAGGATCGGGGTTCGCATCGAGGTACACCTTTAAGATGTAATCCAAGGCTGGTTGGGCTACCTGCTTATGCCCTATACCACAGAACTTTTGAGTTTAGTAATCAAATTTTTCGCATTATTAGAAAGCATCAGGCTTCATATTTTTCACACGAGGGACTAGAGTTCTTGAAAGAATTAAAAGGGTCGAATGAATTCATAATTCAGATAAACTTGCCTGGGAATTGCTTCAATTAAGTTCTCAATTCTTGAATTTCTGTTATCCGAAACAAGTGTAAAGAAAACAAAATTGTAGGAATTTAATGTATTTCCAAACGCGAAAGAAAAAGAAATAGAATCGGATTTTTAAGAGTCGGTGTATAAAGAAAGCTCATCAACGACGATAATGATATCCTCATCATCTTATCCTCACTTTTCCTTCAATAAATTCACTTAGGTTCTTTCTCTCTACACTAAAGTAAGATATACAGTAGAAGAAAGTTTGAAAAACTCACCATCATATTCAGGAAAGTAGTCGACGAGATGAGAATACATTATTTTTTCCTCGAGCAGATCTTTCTTATTTAAGAACAGAATTACGGAAGAGTGTTGAAACCAGGGATATGTTATAATCGTTTTGAATAACGCCTTACTTTCTTCCATTCGATTCTGGAGAAAATAAAATGAATGTTAATTCTAGTTCTAAAGCAAACCACTATTGTTTATCTCAGTAAGTTGAAACATTTCTTACCTCGTTTTCCGATTCAAACAGAATTTGATCGTATTCACTTAATGCTACTAAAAAAATTATGGAAGTGACATTTTCGAAACAATGGATCCATTTTCTTCTCTCCGATCTCTGTCCGCCGACGTCTACCATCCTGTAAAAATTTATAATACTTATATCTTTCTGAAAAGTAGTACTTTCAAAAGAAAAATTATGTACTTTTTTTCATGACATTTTTTGCATGCCTCTTATTTTATGTCCAATCCCAAGCAAACATCAAAAACATGCATTTGTAAAAAAAATCTGCATTCCTCATGCCCTTTATTTTGAAAGCAGTACATACTAAAAATATTAGATGAAAACAATCGAAAGCAAACGAAAAATAATAAATAATAATTCAATTAAACATCTTAATAACCTGAATTTCTTACTGAAAATCTTTCTCTACATGTTGATTATCCATTTACACAATTTTACGTCTCCAATTGTAATATCTAAAGGTAGAGAAATGTTCCCAATAAAAATACCATAAATTAGAAAATCCATTCTCTTGATAAAAATAGATTTAAATGCAAGAAATTTTGTAATGTTACCGAGAAGAAATCCCAGTCCACCAGGGAATGTTAATGAACAGTGTAGGGTTCATAAAAGTGAAATAAAAAATGGCATGTTAGTACCTAAATATGATGGAGTCCAGATCAAATGGATATTCTATAATGCCTGTAGTAGGAGCTCGAGCTCGAAGAATGTCTTGCTCAGTGGGAAGATAGTCAGGCGCCTCGATACGTGCTAGGTCACTAAGATAACTGCAAACAAAAATCAAGCCATCGTCTTCGTAACGCATGCCATGCAAATATCGAGGGTCTTTTTAAACACTAGAAAGAAGGACATACAAAAATGCAGCACACTCATGCTCATCCATTGGAAATGCCTGTAAAGATAAGCGTCCCCTCGATGAATTTCATGTCCCTTACAGAATGCAATATTTTTTAAGTGGATTAGCAAAGTTGAACGTTTTTTGACTATAGGCTTGTTATTTATTTATTTACTTTAATCATTTTTCCGCGAAATCCGGAATGTTGAGAAATACCAAAATTCCAAATTATAGAGAAAAAACCTAACGAAAGAGAAGGGTTTGACCAAAGCGTGACACTATTAATATCAGGACACAAAAATATTTTATCATCGAAATTTTCTGACCTGAACTTCGAAACTCCTCAAAATTCAAATTCCTGAAAAAGGGTTAACTTGATCCCCGCGAGGGTACAAAAATAATGTTTAATATTTTGTGTCTGTAAGAATAATATTCACTTTTATGTTAGAAATTGAAAACAGCTTACGATTGAAAAGTTATATGTTGGGTCATTTACAATCTATATAAAATTTGTAGTATAAGTACGAATATACCAGAATTTTTGATTCTATCGGAAATCATTCCTCCAACTCAAAATATTTGGGAATTCAGTTTCGTTGACTTTAAATATTCCGGTAATAGTATTTTTGGTATCTTACAACATTCAGAATTTTTTCGGCAAAATGATAATATCCCTCAGCAGTAAGGACATGATTTCAAAGAGTGGATAGTAAAAACCAAATTAGTCACATTTGAGAAAAACAGGCACAAATAAACA
Organism: Neuroterus valhalla; assembly: GCA_011762715.2. Taxonomy (NCBI): domain Eukaryota; kingdom Metazoa; phylum Arthropoda; class Insecta; order Hymenoptera; family Cynipidae; genus Neuroterus; species Neuroterus valhalla. The sequence goes on from WSXT02003103.1 coordinate 6,060, forward strand.
CAGTTGTGGATGCAGAAACAATCTGGTGGAGACCCATTGTGAACTTAGCAGACGTGCAGGCAGCTCCTTCTGGTTTCCGAATATGACATACCTAAATCGGATTTCTTCCAAGTCAAATGGATATTCAATTATACCAGTAGTTGGCACTCTTACGCGAAGAATGTCCTGTTCTGTGGGGAGGTAGTTTGGGGCTGCAACTCGATCTATCTCCATTAGGTAGCTGTAAAATTGTAACATCAGTAGCTGAACCAATATTAAATATAAACAGATTTTAACGCATTGACAAAATTATAGGGTAAAGTCGTAAATAAATCTAGAAGTCACTATATTGAATTCATCGACTAAAAGATGAAATGACAATATTTCATGATGAGAATTGAACGTAATGCAGTAAAAGCAATAATTCAATGACAAAACCTTAACAGTTTGGATTTTTTGAAACTTGGTAGGGTAGACAAATTTCAATCAAGTAGACAAGAGATTTATGACAGTTACTTCGAAATTATTTCGAAATTATTTGCAAGCAAAGAGTTATAAATAATCATTTCTAATACTGACATTGCTGGAATCTCAATTCTAAATTTATTTTAAAACCCTCAAACTGAACAACGACTACTTCAAATAGGTTTAAAATAAACACATTGTAACTTTATAATTCTGAATTGATCCACGTTAGAAATTGTTCAAATAAAAACTGTGTACAGTTTCACGATTATAATCTTAATAATTTCAAATATTGAAGCTCTAACATTTTTTTAATTGTTCAATGATTTTGAACCGCTTTCAAATAAACATTGTTTAAATTTTAAAAGATGCGACCGATTGATAATAAGTGACGTTAGAAATTGGAACAATTTATTGTCAGAAAAACGTTACATTGATATATTCAGCAATACACCATCCTGCTAATCACATTTGAATAACGTTTTCAGATGAGTAATATTTGTATTCAAGCATGTAAGCCTATGAATTCGTCACATTTTTAGAATCATGAAGAATATTTCCTATAATAATTATTGTCGTGATTCCAAAAGTTTAGGATCATAAGAACGAGCTTAAATTCGAAATGTTTTAATTGAAGTCAGTTTTTATAATTTAAAATTTTCAAGTTATGCTTCATACAAAAAACTAACTAAAACATGAATATAAAACTGGAGCAAAATAGAAAATGCTGTGTAAATTTTAAATAAATTTTGATAGCGTTCAAGTTCCTGAGAAAAAAATCATCCCTGAAATAGAAACATTTCATTAGAAATATTAGGAGATTATACTGAAGAAAAATTACATGAATTATTTCACAAATAAAAATGTTAGTGCATGTAAAACCGCAATGAAGTTGAATGTGCTAAAGTTGAGCTATGCAAAGTTAAATTTAAAAGAAAACTTTATCACTGTGCTCTTACAATTGGAGACATGTACCTCAAGAATTAGTTATCTAGAAAATTTCGTTTGAAAATTGAGTTCGGTTAACTATTAGCACAATATTACTCTTATCTCAGAAATTTCAAGTTTTTTATGTTCTCAAAGTTCTGAACGTTCAAAAGAAATTTTTTTTCTGATAACTTTGTAAACTAGAAAAAGTGTTGAAATATTAATTTATTTTCATTGCAAATACTAGATTACAGAAAAAACTCATGATGCATTATCATAAATTATAGTTGGAACAATATTTTTAGATGAAATATGATTGCGAAAAAACATTTCGTTCATTTGAATGTTAAGAACTTCAAGTACATAGTTTTTTTTATAATCAATTACCGATTATTCATATTCCCTATAAAATTTTCAGCCAGCTTTTCTACATGAGCTCGCTGAAAACTTGATCTGACATTAAAATGATTAGTTGACGGTACGGCTCAATTTGAGTTCAAGATTAACTGAAACACGGCTTCAATTATTGTAGTAAGCTAAAATAAAATTTCAGCTCAAGTCAGGCAATTTTTGAACGCCATCAGAAAAATAAATCAAGCAATTTAATTTTTTTGGAATTTTCAAAGATGTTCCAGTTATTTTTGTTCGTTTATTCTACTTATACAATCCTCTCCAAACTATGAAATTGGGAAATAATGGCTCAGGATACCATTGCATGATACTACACAAATCTGGAACACACTAAAAATTCAAACCAATATCAAATTATAGCTGAAATAGAAAATAGATTTGAATAAAATTTTTCCAAGTTGACTTCACTTGAAAGACAACAGAAATCCGTTTTCAATGTTTTTCTCCGTTCTGAGTGAATCAATTTCTGAAATCATCGTCCACTTTCAAAGAACAAGTGATTTGATATCCCGAAAAAGGATTAGGAATCAGATATATGTACTTACTATTTGGCCGAGTCTGTAAGTTGATACTCTCGTCTACGGTCATAACATTCTTGAATACCGGCATCTGCCCATAAATCCTTAATAGCATCTACATATGGACTTTCAAATGCCGTTACCGTTTCGAAGTCTATAGCGCGAACAAGCTCTGCTTTTTCCTGTATTCGCCAATGCAATAAGAATTATCAATCAAATAGACGAGTAAGATTTTCAATTTCAAATACATTGCGAAATTGTGGATGCTCATTACTCACTACATTCGACGAATCCCCATATTGAATCTTCAGGAGGTCCATGGCCCGAATCATAGATTGCATTGCCATGAAAATATTTTGGTAGACCAATTTGATGAACCCTCTCTTATCTTCGTCCGAGTATCCAGAACCGTGAATAATTCTCATCTGTTTGATGAACGTGGATTTACCTGACTCACCAGTCCCTGAAATCAAAGTGAAAAAATTCTAAATCTGAGTTAAGTACAGAAAAACTCATTCATTCAATAAATATATTTGAGGCACAGAATAAAGATTGCTTTGAATGAATTAATATCTCCGTGACTTCCATTCATACTAGGCACAAAAGAGCGATTAGAGTACATGGACTATTACTGCTGGCAGATACAATTTTCAACTGAACAATAGAAACTACTAATCAGTTACATCCTACAAAACCGTGCATCGAGACAAAGAATGGTTCTAGTCTTACTTTGAGAATAGTATTGACCCTCTATTTGAAGAGCAGATCTTTCGGATCATAAAATAATTTTTTAATTCAATTTAAAGACAAGGTTTGATTATAAATTACTTCAATAAAGCAGTAAAAAATCGAATGTTTGATTTGTATTATCAAACTCCAAGATAATGTTCAATTAAGATAGTGAAGGTATTTTTAACTCGAGAGAAGAGAATTCAAATTAGCCACGAGAAAATTATCTCAGGCCATACGAGCAGTCACTTATTTCTGTGAATCACATATGGTAGGCATGATTTTAAGAGCAGAAGTTTTGCGTAATTCATGAATTGGAGCTTTCTATCAGTCAGATACTTTTTTATATACAAATTCCGTAAAGGCCTCGCACGTAATTGGGGAAATTTTCAGAACGAATAATGTTACATTTTTTCAGGCTGATGAAGCAAAAGTATATTTTGATATAAGAGGTTCCAATCCTAGCGCAACCGTATCAAAGTGGATACTGAAAAAAGCTTTTTAAATTTGAATAAAAAACAAAACTATTTTTATTTTCATTTTTCAACGCAGGAAATTGCATATTTTCAATTATCCGAATTCGAATTATTTTTATTTATGTATTTGTAAATCACTTTCTTTTCCGATATTTCTTAACCTAAGTTCAATAACGTTTTTTCAAGCTTTTTCAAACAATGCTTATGCTGGAAAAGGCAGGGAAGAATCCAGCGAAACTGGTGTTAACAGGAGTCTATTCAATCTGAGGTTCATTTTCATGATTAAATAAAAATCATGGTTCGTTTTCCTTAAGACTCTTGTTTAAAACTGAGAAAACATACAAGGGCACGATACAGAAGTTTTGTGAATGTAGCCGAGATCATTTCGTGAACATTAACTTGCCAAGGCATCTTTCAACTCCTAAGGCCTCAATTTTTATTCAGAAAGTAGCGAGAGTTACGGCATCAGCGCTATCTACCGTTAGTTTGAGAACTGGATAACTGCACGACGCCATCCATAATTTTAATGCGTTTAAAATGTGAACTAGTGCAAGTGGGTTACAGTCCAATGAGAGCGATTGTATGCCAAATCATCTGAAGAATTTAGGCTATTGTTAGTAATATCTTGATAAAGATTGTAGTATTTTTTCTCTCAGGTGTTGGAAGAGAAAAATTAAAACTATTTTTTTTCAAAGTCCAAAAACTTTGGAGATATCGGAAGTTGACAATTTCGGTGACTGCGTCATAAACAGCTCTTCTCCCCAAAAATTGTATCCAAAATGGTCCGCACGTTAACTTCCTCTACATAAATTTTCTGAGTCTTCTTGAACTTGTGGAAGCTTACACATATTCTTTAATTCATGAGCTGCTTTGTCTGCAATATTGCCATCGAGTCAATTTTCATTAACAAGAGTCGTTAACAAAGTTCATAATCTTCTTTCTCCCAGTTTTAGATCAGCTGCAGCGTGTGAATCATTGCAGGAGAGAGCTTTTGTCAACGTATTCGCAAGCGGGGAGCGTTCCTGCAACTTGCTAATAAACTTGATTATGTAATTTCTGCAGTCTTGACGGAAGTCAAGAACTTTGAGGGCGAGGCAAGTCTTGATCTTCATTAGGGCAGCTTTGGTTGCGACTCCGAGGTGAATCTTTGCAGCTGTCAGTAAATTTTCCTTATTGCTCACATCAACGTCGTGTACTGAGGTTGCTTTTTCCATGACCTTCATCTTAACGACACGTTCCATTTTATCACGCATGATTCCAGTCAGGGCATTATGTAAAAATGGTACAAGAGGTGAGTCTAACTGGAATTCGATCAACAAGGGTTCGATGTCCTGCGAGAAGGATTTGAAACAAGCTAACTTTGCTGTCAACGAAGGGTCCTTACAGAACTTTTCAATAGTTTTGGGGCTACTGCAAGTTAGAGTTTTCTAATTTTCGAGTTGTTATCAACGTACTGAACAATGTTGGGGAGCATGTCCGAAGCCCGCTGAGCGACATTTTCATTGTTCCGCCATCGAACGGCACAGGATTTGAGTGGGAAAATGGAACATTCAGTAGCGTCGGAAAAGGTTTGTGGTCAAGCTGGGAAATCCTTGAAATGATTATAAATTGCCCTTGAAAATTTCTCCAAGTTCCATCCTGTTTTTCTGGAACCAACTTTAATCCAAAATTTGAGGACCATCCTTGTCCGTTTTGTTATGGCTTTTGATGTATCTTAGAAACTTAAAACTAACGTCAGGACCACCCATAGAAATCTGAAGAATGTTCTTGGGTGGAAGAGGTGATATGCCTTCAAAAATTGCGATGAGCAAGCCTGATGCTCTAGCACGCCTCAAAAATACTGACGTAAGGTATCGTGTTTTCACTTCCTCACTATCTTTTGGCCAGAAATAAACATTCAAATCCATTTGTTTCTTTTGAGTAATTTTGTTGAGCGATTTATCAAATCTTACTAAAAAAATTACATTCAATCACCTCGTGAACCAATTGTGTACTGCAGTACGGTGCCAAGCCAAATACAATCACGTAGCTAATCGTATCGCGCTGCAGCTGCATTTTTCTTGCAATTTCATTGTCGGTTAACATTTTTCAAAATATCATCACGTTTCGTCCTGCTGAGGGCAATGACTTATGCGTCATAACACTTTCAATGACCCATATAATTTCTGCTCTGGTGACATCATCCTTAATTAAAAAACTCTGAAGTCTCTACGGTAGCTTCTTTACTCGTTCTTTGGAGCTATCTGTGATGTAGAAGGCAAATTTGCAACTTGGACAATTTGTGGTACAAGATGGTTTGAAGCAGACTTTTCATTGATAGCACTAAATAGAATCAGTTTGCTGAGAAGACTCGTTGCAAAGAAAAGATTGCAGTGTATGCGTGGTAGTCAAAGCATTCATCGCTTTTTTGTGTTTGTCACCTTTCATATGACTGATCAGAGCTCTCCGTCCCATATTGCTCAAGCTGAATGATTTTCCATTCCCACATCTAATACACTTTGCCGAAATCGCATCATTTTTAACTCTTGCTAGCCACGATTTGAATTCAGGATCTGTTAACCACTGAGTTTGAAAATTGGTGATTTCCAGAAGAGGTGAAAAAGAGAGAAAATTAAAACTGAATTTGTGGTGAATGATAGTGTTTTTGAATATATGAATTAATAAAATTTAAAAGTATAATCTCATTCTTACTGTCGATTATATCAGAGATGAATAGTATATTGAGGAGAAAGAAGAAAATATGGAAACCACATAAATCTTTCGTTTTGCTTTCTAACCTCAACTTAACCTCTCATCAAGCGAAACGAGCTGAAAACTTGTAACTTTGATGAGGAATAGAAGACAACGCACTTTCGTAATATGTAGTAAATGAAACTTACCGGAAACGAAAAACTAGAATATCCAAATTAAAGAATTTTCACGGAGACATCAGAACGATTCAATATAATAATATGATATGGGAAATCCCTCGCTCTTGGGAGTTGTGACGTCATCTAAGGAAAAGATGTCAATATTCTCATAGGACAAACTAATTATGTGAGCCAATAGCATACCTCCATTGAACTTCGCAAAAGCATTGTCATTGGCTAGGAGGGCTAGTGGTTTTACGCTTCGACACTCTATTGGTTGTTGAGAAAGGCTACGAGTTTTAACACGGTAGGGTATCATTTGACCAAGAAATCATTTGACCAAAAAATATAAGACTAGATAGGAATACAGTCTGTCTTCTAACCATACTTAAATTAGCACTAAATTTACATGGTTCATTAAGAATCTACTTTTACATTCGTTAGCTGCAATAAATTCCCTGATTTTCCAGACTTTTCGAATTCCCTGATTTTTCGAGGTTTTCTAGATTGCTCGTCACTCCAGTTTTTGAAAACCAAGTGCTTCTTACGGGATTTTCATCATATACATTGAAAAAACACCTTCTGTGTAAAAACTAATTTTTCTATAAAAAACCATTGTTTTACTGCATCACAAAAGTTTCAGTAAATTGTAATAATAAATTAACTCAGCATATTCTGAATCAAATCTTTCGCTATATACATTATTTGAAGATTGTTTAGGCACAAAATGTGTTGAAACTTACATGATATGGTGAATTAATAGTTTCTCAGAGGGAAACAGTTTTAACAATGAGCATACTTTCCCACCCTATACTATAAACATTCGATTTTGAACACTTTGTGTTATATAAATAATAATTTTTAATAATAACTATTTAGTTTATGCTCTGCAGAATAAACGTAAAATCAATTTTATGCACAAATTGAAAATCATCTTAAAAATTCTACCTCCCTTCATTATTCGCGACACTAGCGCAATCTAGATTTCGGATCCCAAAAGTCCAAGCTGTTTCAGAGAAGATTTAAAGGTCAGGACAATTTTTTCAATTTTTTTTTCAATTTTTTTTTTTTTTTTTTTTTTTTTTTTATCGATTGTACGTTCTAACCCAATTTTGTCCCTTCAGTGTCAGAATCATTCTTCTAAACTCGGTGCAAGTTTCCCCATAGTTCGTTCAATTTTCAACCGTCTAAAAATGTATCTGCAACAAATTCGAACCTCTGCTTATCTGTGCAAGTTACAGCGTCTTCAACGAGTGGGTTCTTGGTATGGATATTATCTTTGTATAATTTTTTTGTACCATTAAGCCATAATCCCTTACGTGTAAGCGTAACTCGTTAAGAGTCATAATTGGTTAAGTTGAATGCACGGGAGGGCACCAGTCTCCCGCCAACATGCCAACAGAATTTTTTAGTCAAAAAAACGGAATTCCGACAAAAAGGTATACCCCGAAGCAAATGGCTGCTGTCCAATGGAAAACCCTAGCAAGTGACATTTGCCGTAGAGGTTATTTTCTCATGCAGATATGCCTGAAAATAGTCACTATGGAAAAAGATACTTACTAGGTTCTTCCATGGGACAGCAGATAATCCAATTCTCCGCTAAAATTGCTGAATTTTTCATTTCAAAAGATGACACTCCAACTACAGAGATGAATTCTATATCAAAATGTATTAATTTTCAACCAAACTGTATTTTTAATCGAGAAAGAAAAAACTTTCTTCCAAATAAGATAAACTTGTTTGATTTCTATTAAAATTATTAGATTTTTCTTCCATAAAGACGTAGTTACCACAAAAAAGTTGCTTTTTCACAACATAGTTCAATTATATACCAACATGTTCGATATTTTAACGAAAAGGCGATTTTTTAACGAAATAGCTGAAAATTTTGAATGAATATTTGATTGGTTTGAAATTGGATTAGAAATTTATCTTATTTGTTGCGAATTCACTTTCTTGGCTGAAGATTTATCGTTTTACCTCAAAATTCATCTCTTTGATTGGAAATTTATCTTTTTTTGTTGCAAATTCAACTACTCGTTTCAAAGGTGATTTCTTTTGTTGAAAATTCACTTTTTTTGCTACACATTCATAATTTTTTTGGAAATACATCTCTTTGACCAAAAATTTGGTGTAAAATTCATGTTTTTTTTCAAAATTTTTTTTTCCAAAATTTCTTTTTTTTGTCAACTGAAATTGTATCTACTTTAGCTGGAGATTCATTATTTTACTGGAATATTATTATTTTTTGTGAAAAATAAATCTAGTCTTGATTACATGTTAATTATATTCTCGGCTTGCGAATGCCCCAATTCCAAAAATTGAATCCTTTTTCTATTAAAAATGCAAATGTTTGGTTCAAAATCAACAGCACTGTTAAAAATTCGCCGTTCTAGGTTCAAACTCCAATTATTTTTGTAGAAAATGCAAAGATTTGGTTAAAAAATCTGACTATCCCTTCAGGAAATTCAACTACATATTCAGTTCAAAGTTAAACTCTTCTGATGTTCCCTGAGTACACTCTAAATTCCTTGGTCTGAACTTTCATTCCAAGCAACGACTGAACTGTCAGTTTCATTCTAAGAGAATAAACTTTCATTCCCT
>WSXT02003114.1:0-15016 GCA_011762715.2 Neuroterus valhalla
CATTTTCGAGAAAAATGCATTTGAAAATTTGCGAGCGGATGGTCTTTGAGCTAGCGTAAATGTATTTTGAAGCACCTGATAACTCACCTGGTAAGGCATTTAACTGATAGTTGCAAGGTTGCACGCTCGATTCTCGCTGCCTGCATTCTCTTTTGAATGTAAAACTGTTTATTCATTCATTTCTTAATAATTTTTAATAAAATTATAATTTTTAATGATTGTTTATTAATTTCTTTAAAATAAAACTCTCTTTTAACTCTTTATTATCCTTCGCTTGAAAAGTTGTGTATTTTATTTTGAATTATGAATTTTTTAATTATTTGTAGTTTAATTTAGATTTCGGAATAAGTGTTTCGAACGAAAATTGCACGGAATCAAAATGTTTGATACAAAATACCAAAAATAAAACACAGGAATAATAGTCAATCATCTTTTAAACATTTATTAACTTACATTAACATTTATTCTGAATAATTATTATACATATATATCATCAGGCTTACGTAGCATTGCCTTGCTTCTACGACGAATATCATTCTAGTTCGTGCGATATTACGTAATAATTAAATTATTAATAATTTAAAAGAAAGTACACAACTTTCCAAACCAGAGATAATACATTGTTAAAACAGAATTTTCATTTAAAAAATTATTACACGATCATTAAAACTTATAATTTTATTAAAAATCATTCAGAAATGAATGAATAAACAGTTTTGGATTAAAAAAAAAGTGTAGGCAGCGAGAATCGAGCGTGCAACCTTACGATTATCAGTTAAACGCCTTACGAGGTGAGCTACCAGGTGCTTGTAAATACTTTTACGCTAGCTCAACGACCATCCGCTCGCAACTCTTTAAATGCATTTTTGTCGAAAATGGTCCAAAATTGCGCCTTCCTGATTTTTATCAGAAAACCTCTAGTGGGTGTCCATCACTGAGGAAAGTATCGATCAAAACAAAAATTAGGTGACCTAAAGGTCCCCTTGTTAGATTATTGTTTATAGATACAATTGCTTGTTAAACTGGAGTTTCACGAATTCCTGTGAAACTCTATGTTTACTCTTCTAAATTTCTGTTTTTTAAGTCGTATCACTCTAAAACTAATAATAAGAAACATAAAGTGTCTGGACTCATGAGTTTTGACCAGAACAAAATATGTATATTTTCGAAAATCCATTTTTAATGTTTACCAAAAGTTTCTATAATATTTTTTTTTCTGAAGTTTCTAGTTTGTAATTTTCAAAGCTTTGCCAAAGTTTAGAACATTTTTTTTTGTGTTCGGTCGTGACTCTGCTGACAGTACCCATCAAAATAGCAGAAAAATGGCATATGCAGGAAGAGAGACTTTTCCTGAGTTGAGAGACCCTTTTGTCCAGGTCAAGGAACGATCAGTTCCTAATGACTAACGTAAAAAAAGACACCTATTCTCAGTTTATTGACGCATTTTCATTTTTCCCCATCATTATAAAAATTTTTTGTTTAAGTGTATTTAGAATTTCTATATAATAATAATATCTTATCATTCCGTTCTCGTTCCAGTAACTGTAACCTGCAATAGTTATTAGATGAACCAAAGTTTTCAACTAGATGTGTTTCGGCTTTATTTCAGGCTTGATCAAATTTATTCATCATCAAAGACCCCAAGTATCGAATAATTTATAGAATTAAATCATTTCAATCAATGGGAAGTTTGTTCAAAAGATTTGTGCCCTTATGGGTGCATGCAATTGTTTCAAACTTCTCGTTCGATCACCGAAGTTGAACAGCGTTTGGTTCGTTTACACTCGGATGGGGTTCGTCGTACCTAATCCTGTTGTATTCTAAATAATCATGAATTAGATGAATAGGCTCGCATACTATTTGCTTTCCCAATTTTTGCTTTAAATTATTTCCTCTTATTCCAATTCTCACCATTTATTCAAGTTAGGATTAATAATTATATTTTGTCTTCTCACAGTATTTTCAAAAATGAAATTTCGGGAATTGAAAGAAACGTTGTTAAAATTTTCATTGTTCTCAGATATTTTTTCATTTTCGTGTCTTGATAATATTTTCGAAAATGTGTGAACTTGAAATAAATGGTGACAGCGGTGGGATGTAGTTTGTCACTTCTTATGATAACAGTCTTTTTGTGTGATCAATAACTTTTCTTCAAAATTTCGGTGCCTTGTATTGTAATGTTTGATTCAGAGAGTATAATCACGAGAGTAGCTGTGGGATCATATTTTACAGTAAGATCTAGAGCGGGTGTCAAGATCCACCAACCCTGAGGTAGAAAATGAAGTATTGCATTTCATACAGGAATCAATATATCACTGCAAGGTTGTTTGTCCAGCCACAGAATCTTTGATATCTGTAAATGGCGCATCATGAGTAACTGAATCACAAAAACCAAAGAAAGGTTGAACGGTTTTTTTTTGTGGAAAATTGTTTTTATTCCTGTAGATCTTATTGATAAACAATCAATAAAGATTGATAACTAGCAGAAACAGAACTATGATAGATTTGATGCTGTATTCAACTAAAAATTCATAAAATATTGGATTATCCATTTGTGTCAATCTTGTAATTTTGTTTTCGTTTTGTTTGTTACACTCTATAGAAAAATTGCACTATTGCTTTGATTTTTGATTGTGTTCAAACAAGGTTTGTTTCTATCGCTGGAAACAGGTAACCTTGCAAGGCCTTGTTACAACCTGGCTCTGCGAGGAAGCTGCTATGACTGGTAGGTTGGACAAGACTAGGTTGGATGCCTACGGTGTTTAGCGGGCGTTAAACGATTCTAAATGAACTCCGCCTCCACTAAATAATAAATGGTTCGACGTTTCAAAGATTCACCGAATGCATCCAATTAGTACCTTTTCACCCACGATTTGACAGTGCAAACATTCATTTTTGCGTTTCATTTAGATTAATGAAACCTCATGCACAACCATATCGACGATTTTATTCTCTTAATTTGACCAAAATATCATCCTTGTCCACAACACCAAATGATAAGAATGTATGTATGGCGTTCAACTTCTATACCCTGCTGAGTTTCCCATATTGAACGAAAAATTCAACTATAATATACCAAGAGCAGTTCACAAACAGTCTTTCCTATCTTCTTCAAGTATAATTTTTTGAGATGACTAAAATATAATATCAAATTCTAGATTTTTTTTTCGAGAACAAAAGATGTTACATCCTAGAGCAGAGAACAGAAGCAGTATTTTTAGCATAAGATCTATATATCTTCAACAGAATTCTTCCAATATCTTTTCATTAACTACATATGTGAGTGTACTTAAAAATATTCTGATACCTCAAACATCCCAACCGTATAATTTACTGGTTGATCAGGGAGTTTACAGTTTCATATGACAGCGTTAATTGGCGTGGTAAAGCAGCACCATTCGTGACAGCTGTAACGTTTTCTAATTGTAGGCCGTCATTATCGTGCCGGTCGATTCGACCCGATGATTACAGAGCATGCACAGGAAGCAAATCAAGAATGTTGTATCAGCGGCTCGATACGCGCTTTTGAGACATAAAACTCTTAACATTTTGACGGACGTGGACGTTGCGGCTTGCCTATCAGCGACGCGAATTCAATTTCGTTTTCAATTAACGAGCCTTCAATTAACGCACATTGTAATCGAAAATGATTATGAAGTCACTACTTACCCTGTCTTCACATATCCTACCGCTCCACATCATCAATTTTACATTCAAGATTTTGCATTTACTATTTTTCATGCACTATTTTACATTCACTATTTTACGTTCAGTCAATACAATTCATTAGATACGATTTAAGTGGGCAAGACTCAATGGAGACGTAACTGGTAATCATCTGGATTATACCGTTCGAACGCTTAACGCGTGAACTCAGCTGACTGGTGATGCTGATACCCAAAGAACGAGATTTTATGTTACATGCAGCTTCGACTTTCGTTAAAGGTTCCAGTAATGACCACTCTTATCGCGAAAGGCTATGCATGTTTTCGAAATAATCACGGAAGAAAGTACTTTATTGGCTCGAGTGAACGTTTACTACGAAATGGACGTACCATGTACTTCTAATTACTTGATATCGCGGCATTTGTCATTCAAACGCTTACAAAGGCGGCTGCATTTAATTACAATTAGTCGCCCATATTTGAAACGCACCGCACTCACGACGCAAACCTGTTTCTAAAACCGCAGACAATTTTATTCCACGACATTTTTCCTTTTCCTTCTCCATCAAGGCTTCTTCCTCAAAGCTGGAAATAGTTTTAGCCTTTGACAAACCTCATAATATAGCTGTAGATTTTCTAAATCCCACAATAATTCTTCCAATCTCTCACAATAATTATAATCTAATGGCTTTCTATGAATCATCTTCCATTCTCGACTTTCTCCAGTTAAAACAGAAACATAAAGAATTTTTCTCTTCGATATGGAAGAATTCTTTAACGAGACTCGGGAGTCGTGTGCGATAGTTTAATTCTCAATGCCCCCTCGTATTAGTTCAGCGGAAAAGTCATAACAGCGAGCATAACAGTGATAACTTCCAACGCAATTAAAAATGTCGCTGATACCATTGGCGCCACAATCTATCGACCCAGTCGACAACAGCAAAGAATTGAAGTTTAAATAAATAATTTTCGCTTATATGCTCGAAAATGAAGATAAGACAATTACTGTCCATGTTCATTGATAAATTTATTTCGATTTCGTAAATATTTGCTAATTTTTATGTGCTGAATTCTATATCTATTATTGTAAATAATTTTATCTTGTTCATCACAAGTAAAGATATTCATTGCTCGTATAGGAATTTGAATTCTTTTCAAAGCATACACTTCTTTTCTCATACGTGGGAGTGTTATCAGTTCTTCCTAATTTGAATAATGTACAATGATGACAAGGAGTGTACTGATACGGTACCAAAGAGAGTCAAAACCACACAGAAAGGCTTTATTGTGCGAAACAGTAGGCAACGACCTCTTAATCACGACTATTCACATCTCGATTCTGCGAAAAAAAATGCTTGCTTATCAAAATTCCTTTGTTCTCGAAGTTGAGCTCGAAATTTCACTACCACTGTTTTAATTTTCACACTCCCAGTACATTGAAATCTTGAAATTTCAGTGTCGTATGAGTATTCATGATTTCAAGAATCCATTCTAGATTTTAATATGCATGAGGGTCACATATTAAATTATCGTGCCAACGACCTCTATAACCAAAGAACGATATTCTTACAAAAAAGAATGTTCGTGTTAGCAGGGGACTTTACGACTGGAATAAATAGGCTCTTTCCGAGGACAATGTACTCTGCAATTCGTGTTTCGAAACATCCGGCCCAACCCTTCATGAACAGCATTCTGTTGAATTGCTAATCTTGGAAATTGGAGAGGTGTTTATAATGCTTGAATTTAGAAGTAGTTGGAATTAACATTTCAGTAATATCGTAAAGACTTTTGATGATAAACTCAATTATAGAGTAGAGTTTCAGCCTTTTCAATTGAAACTGCGGACGATTACGTTTCACTTGCCTTCAAGAATTTCCTTCCAATTCCAATGCCTCGGTTGCAATTAGTTTCCCTTGACAAAGCATGGCCATTTAGCTGAGTTTCATCCAGTGAAGAACTCACCTTGACATGAATGTCTAACTATCATTTACAGAAGTCCTTAGTTTAATTGAAATTATTTTGAGGAAATAGATGAAATGCATTGCTCACTCATTTGTTCCTTCATTCAGACAGTACTTTGTAGTACATGAACATCTTCATGTAAAATGTTACGTTTTGGGATCTAGTGATTCTAGTGTATGTTAAACGTTGCTGGAGCATTTTCGAAACCAAAAGGCATACGTTCAAACTCGTAGCGACCATATGAGTGTTACTAAATATAGCTATTATTGTTTTCATTACATGGATGTTATTTTTTTTTCTGTTTTTTTTCTTTCATTTTACCAGCATGCAGTAAATTTTGTTTCAGATAATCTTTATCCCAAAATGAGGGTGAAGATTACGCTTCACCCTCCCTGTATTTGGTATCTTGAAATGATAGCAATCCCCTAAGCAATCTCTGAATAGATAACAGCGAATTTGATAAAACAAGATCATTTCCCTTTTCCTGGTGAAAATAGACAGGAAGATAAAGAAAATCTAAATATAGTCGTGAATCTATTTCGGTCTGCACCGATGTAATAGTTGCGGGTTATGATGTGAAGAAATTCGTGTGAAAGACATCGATGAACTATCAGCGTGAGATCAAGGTCCTCTGATAACGATCTCACTTGATACTGCACCCGCAGAAGCTACGGCAACCTGAACGACCGCAATTAACCTTACGTAACACGGCCTTTCCTGGTGCACGGCTTGTTTACCGCAAGATAAACTACAATGCCTTCACGAGCAGTGCATACGAGTCCGAGCCGTGCAAACTATAAAATGCTTTCAGTGCCTTTAACCAGTCTGAAGTCTGAACGCGTACACCCGCCCCGGGGAAGTACGAAGTATCTGTACAGTGCACATATGTGAGTCGCCCAAGTGCCGACTTCTAAGATCCATTTTACGCGAATGACGATAATTGCTATACAGTATAGAGCTCCGTCGGCACCAGGAAGTTAAACGTCGCTTTCGTGCTAATCGAAATCTTAAATCTAATATGTATCTGGACGAGGCGACGACGCCTCACGCTGACTAGCCGTGACACAAATTGCTCATTTTATGGGCCTATACAGTGATGGAGGATAACTTGCAGTTTGCAAAATGTTCCTTTAGGATTTAGCTTTTAGATCATTGAATACTCACGAGTCCACCGATCAATAATCAAGAATTTCATGCCATTTATGATAATGAGAAGTTTCTGGTTTACATAATCGATCAGCGCTTGGGCACCCTTATTATCTTGAGATCTCAATAACTACATTCTATTTCCATAAAAACTCCTCTGATTCCTATAAATTATTAGTGCAGAGGATATTGTTTTTGAAACAAATGATCTCAGCATTAGATCATTTATGTGAGATAGGGAAGGAATTATGATCTTTTGAATGACATAATTGGTTTTGTTAAGAGGTTTATATTCCGACTCATCTTTATCTATTCTGGCCTAGATTTGGCACCAATACGTGCCGTTTCGGACAGCAAGCCTTTTGTTCAACCCCAGTGTGAAAATATGACATCGTCACATTACTAATTCAGACGATATCTTCCTCGCCTCGAGTCCACTAAGCTATTCTGTCCCATGTTGGTATTCTGCAGATGGCAAGAGTTATCTGCGAAAATATAATTAGACCTTGTGACTAACGCATATGGTGCTTCTAAATATAACGAGACGAGATCATAACAGCGCAGGTGGCTGTTTTACTTCTTTTAAAGTACTTGAAAAAAGGAATGTGCGCGAGTCTTGGACTCGGGGTTCGAGAAAAAGCGGGCTGTTGTTAATTACACCGTAAACCCGACTGCGATGACATGGTGTTCTGTTTTAACTTCTTAACGGCATTTCACTTTACTCCCGTTTCACAGTGCGTTTCAAGGGTGATTGATCATTCCAACACGTGTCGTGGAACAAAGATCAAAGATGTAAAAAGTTGGAAAAATTCGCAGAGACATGTTGGTATTTTTTCGCTCAAATAGTTCTAGGCTCACAAATTATAGTACAGTTTTTGCTTGTGAAATCATCTGTATGTACATAAAAGCGAGCATAAAAGTTTAAGTGTCACCCTTCTCCATAATTCAAGTCATTAGGTACCTTCATTCTTTTACACTTTCAATTAGAGAATTGCAGCTTGAATGATTTAGCATATATGTTTACTATATTCATCTTCATTAAGGCAATGAACCACCCGTACCTTTTTAACAAACAAAAAAATCTTATTATGTTGCAGGCGAGAATGGAAATGTGTTCCATAAGGTGACCGAAAAATGGAGACGGTGCGCGAGAATGGAGTCCATCGTGTGAATGGATCCACAGGAAGTGAAGTGTCGGGTTTACCCTCGAAGAGTGCAAATCGTTTGAAAATCGCGGAAAGTGGTGTTGACAGTGACAAGGTTCCTGATGAATTTTCAAAAGAGGAGATGGATCCTTACAAGGAACTGGAATTATACCTCGCAAAAGTAAATGTAAGTCTCGTCTCTTTTCTCACATTCTGTATTTGAATAAAATACCGTCCATGAGTATGAAAATAGTGATTCAGAAAGCTGGTAGTTAACCTTGGTTGTCATTCAGTGATGCGACCGGCGGTGATTACTTGTCGGAATCATTTTATTGAGTCATGACACCATTTATCTTGTTATTGTGGTCAAGCAAAGAAAGGTTTAATTAAGAAGGTAGCTGAAATGGGTAGAAAGGTTAGGAATATCAATAGTTGAGGACCAATTGTTTGTGATATAAATTGTGTAGAACATGAGTTGCCTGAAAAATTCGCAAAATTGCATTGCCAGACAAAGGTAAAGTCACGTCGAGAAGCTGGAGGGCACTTCTCATTACCGTTTGGATTCGAAGGAAACGTTGTTACGAGACAAGCTGTGGGTTATAGATGATTCATAGTTCCTTGCAAGGGTCATGAGGCTCGATCGGGTCGAGTCTTCGTATCACGTGCAGATCCATAACGGTGTTCCTTCTCCAACCGCTCATTTTTCCATTCCCTATCAGATCCTCGCTATTTGTTTTATCCGGGAAAGAGCTTTCAACCCGCACCCACCCATACTTGAAATCTTTAATTTCAATATGTAAACGTCTCAGGTGGCTTATCGAAACCTCATCTCTTGTAACGATCCCTAATGAAGATAGAACTTTCTTCCTTCATCATGAAGGAAGATTCCGCAAATTTATCTTGTGCGGTGAAACATCTTCATTCGGAGATTGAGATTGAGTGATTTGAGGTATTCTTGGGTATTCATCATCATGGGAGTTCATCATCAGTAACTGTAATCGGTCAAACATTTTTGCAGGAATTTCCCCCTTGGATGATCTATAATGAAGATAGAACAAACGAGGAACAAATCTCATGCGGTCAAACGTCTTTAATAAGAGATTAAGATTAATTGAATTGAGATGATGGGAATTGATCATCAGTGGTTGAAATCAGAGTACAACATTTTTTCAGGCATGTTCTATTGGATGCGACAAGTCTCGGTGTTAAGTATTTTGATATGGTAGAATCTTATTATTATTCCTCGCCACCATCTCGAGAGGATCGATCATCGAACCATCGATCTGTTTCTTGGGCATCTCTGGTGGGAAACTGAGCGTGTGTACAACAAATTGAACTTGACACACGATCCTGGTATATGCAACTCTGAAACATGTTCTGCCATGGGTATTCCTCTTTCTTCTTTTCTGTCACTTCATCATTCTTGGGTTTCCTTTTCTCCTTCTTTTATATTTCGACCAGGTCTTCCTTTTCCGCTGTGTGGGCGCATCCGTTTTAGCAAAGCCCCTGGGCTAATTTCTAGAATGGCACCAAGAAACCGGCTCTGATTTGTTAGTCTGTAACAGAAATTTTAGGGTACTTGACATACATCATTGTATGATTCGTTTCCGAATTAAATGTGCTTGAAGCAGCTTATTATTGAACATCTTGTGAAGAGGAATTAATTTCTAATGATAAATTCAAATGCAGTTTGGACTGGAAGCATCGAGGGCAGGATGTATGCAGAGCACGTGTTCATACTTATGCGTCATGCTTGTGCGACGTCACCACAAGATCTATCATAATTATGAGAAAGATAGAATGTAACTTTTAGCAGTATTTACAAAAATTGGTTGTTAAAAGAACAAATCGTGAATATTGTCGAAAAGAAGTAATCTTTAAAGGAGAGATAATACCTATCTAGAGCCTATCTAACTCCGAAGAGCATCTGTGTATTTGTAATTCTGTACTGTACCAGTAATAGATAGTCTTCCCGTCTTCATTTCAGCTCAAAGACTCTTCCGCGAACTGGGATTGTGTAAACTCGGTGTTCTAACACAAGTTACACAAAGCTAGAAAACATTTTGTTCGGTCGAAGATACACATATGTATATCTTTCTCGTAAACTACATATGTACGGAAAATGTATTCATTTGCCAAACACATTTGCGGTTTGCTACTTTACTCAAGAGGCTCATTCGCCTTAAGAAGATTGTACGATTAGCGCTAAGGTCGTTTTTATGTTTTAACATTCATGAGATCATCCAGAAGCTGGGCTTTGGAACAAAACAGAGACGAAGGAAAACTCTGTGCGTAACTTAACATGTTGTAAGATATCTCCAGAGTTGATCATTCTTTTATGTTTCAATGATGTTAAATATTGAGAAAGGCAGATCATTATATGAATCAAGATTAAAGATCTCGTAAAGATTTACATTTTATTAATCCAAGGGAGAGTTTGCATAATGCACTCATTACACCAGTGGGTGGGCCATGTTATCCAAGTAAAATCGCCATCGGCTGATTTCTTAACTCGGTTTATCCTTCCGATGAGCCCTAAATTTTTATATCATGACGTAAGGCCAGAGGCGATGAAAATACGGTTCTTAAACACGCATTTGTACTTACTGCACGCAAGGATGGAGAAGAAAGAAGGATAAGCACTTGATAAGCAGGAGAGAGACGGACAATTTGTTTATGTCACCTGCTTTTTGTGCCTCTCGTTTAAAGTACTTCCCCTCTCATTTCCTTTATCCAAAGTAAGTAGTAAAAACAGAAGGAGCTTTTAAGGGTCAAAATTGAGTCCCCCTCCTTTTAAAAATATAAAACAAGCATACCCAAATCTTCAGAGGATACCCAATGTTTCGAAAGGAAACATTGTATAGATATCTTCTTTCGTGGAAAGGTAGTTAGAACGCCGCAAGGTAAGGACGCGATAATAAAAACTTGTTTTACGCCAGAAGTGGCTTGTTTTTATCATCTACCAAAGTATCCTTTGCGCGTCTCAAATTATGGGGAAAATAAAGAAGTGATCAAGATTTTTGCTTCGAGGCAGCCTTATCGAAATCTCGTTAACGGAGAAGTATGGATGATTTATTTTTGATAAAAAATGTTATAATCGGAGTATGGAGTATCCCAGGATACAGGCTACCGATACTCGAGAATTTCCATATATTATAGAGGAGTTGAAAAGAGAATTGTGAAGATGGGGACTGCAGAGTGTGATAATCTTTTGTATGAACTCAATATATCATGGACTTAGTACTTTCATTTACTGTAAGATATGGGGTGTTTGGCTCAAATTTTCTCTCAACTCGGCTCGTGCTTTTAGATTATTTTCCGTGATGAAAGGAGCTAGAAAGAGGATTTTATTGATTTTATCATTCAGAGTGAGAATCTAATCGTTCCACCTGGTCTCTAGATTTTATTCCTTGACAGAAAGTGTAATTTATTCCTTGAGATTTAGATCTTGGATCTGCGGATTGAATCTTTGTATTTCACACAAGTAAATCAGAATTTTATAGTTCTCTCTGCTCTTGTTTTTAGCAAAGATTTATTTATTCTTTTTTGAACTGTATATGATGGAGGATGATATCTTAATGAATTCAGTTCATTCTCAAACAATTTGAACAATTTTAGTCAGGAACTAAATTGAGAATAAGATTCTACAGATTAATCTTTATTCATGTTATCAAATTCTTGTTGGTATCGATAGCAATCGAAACTCTATCTTGACTCACATTCATATTGAATTGTCGACTATATACATTCCACTTGTTGCTCTGTGAATAAGCGTTTCTTCGTTACAAGAGGCAGACAGGCACTGGACTATAATTTGCTTACGTTGCGAAATCTATAGTTTCCGTGTTCAATTCAGTTTCGGTATAAGAATTACACGCGAACACGTGATCCTATCACATAGTTTAATGACTATGTATTACTTCCTTAAAGCAAACAAGCGTTATAATCCATTCTTCGATTTAGTCCTCATATTTAATGCCTGAAATTCAGCTCGTGTCTCAAGAATTCTCAATAACAAGATTGAACAATAAGAATTTTAAATTCAAAATCATAATTTTGCAATATATAATTTGCATGGAATAAGTACACAAGATATATCACCTCAAAGATACATAAGGTTCCCACGATTTCTCGATTGTATTTCCATTCTCAATGTAACATTATCTGGAAAATCGTTTCTCAAAAACGCTGAACCTGCCTCTTGAACTCAACAAATGTTTGTCTTTCCTAATCGTACTTCCAAAGAGATATGAAAATCGGTATATTTATTTATGTAAATGTGAATGTAATAAGTTTCTGGTTTAAATTTTGTTAAATCTGACGAATTATTCAACGGGCTGAGTAGTGAACAACAGGTGAACAATCGGGTCTCGTCGCGTCTTCGCATAGAAATCAGTTCGCGTATATGTGGTCATTCCATGAGCGATAAAATCTGCAAATGCAAAATAGATAAGAGAGGTAAAGAGGATGCCTGGAGTTGGAAATGTGCGCTTCGCGGCGCGGCGCCTGCCATGCGAGGGATGCCAGGAACGTTCGTTCGTTGGCTTACGGAATGACATCCGGCTGCTCTCTCGTTTGAGAGTTCCTGGCGTTTTGAGTTACAACGCTTGGGATCCATGTTGCTCAGGCATTCAACCTATTGTTGCGGAATCTTCCTCGCCATATTTTTTTGCATCATGGAGTTTCCGCTTCGTGGAATAACCCTACACGAAATGAGGTGATTTACGACCAATGCCCCATCCCAGAAAAAAACAATTGAACCTTCAGATTTTGACTTCTGCACTCCTTCCTATTCGTTTTTGCGAATGCTGACAGGTTTAGTGTCAACCCATTTCTGACCAAATTATAGGGATGCTAAGAGGATTCTCGTAAAAGTGACAGCGGAGGTTAAGGAGAGATATTAAATAAATTAGAAAGGTCTGCTGGAGGATTGAAATAAAAAATGTATGGTTTTGGTTTCTCAGAGGGAACTAATGCGAACATAATGTGAACTAATATTATCTTATTTTTATCCATTATTTTAGTATTGTGAACATGGTAATGCAGTAGAGATTTCATAAGCTTGGGTTTGGATTTCAAATAGAATATCACGTTCGCGTTATGTTTAAGGTTAGAATGATTTATCAGAACGGAACGTAATTTGTGATATGCGTTGTTAAGAAAGATTTATTGGAAAAATAGTTAAGTACTATAGGTATTTGAGATTGTATTTAATAAAAGGTCAAGAGTAATGATTTGGAACCATTTCGACTTGCGTAGACTCTTTTCTTTGACGACTCATAAAGAGTAAAATTTTTTAGTTAGAATTTCACTAAGGCTTTAGTTGCTTTTATTCTTGCTTTGAGTATAGAAAGTTTAGTAATGTTTTAGGAAGCTAAATTCAATAATAAATATTCGTTGGTGTAATCTTGGTATGATACATTCGTAAAATTCGACTCACACTTCGGAAAATATTGAATGATCATTATTTGGTAAACAGTCAGTAACTCAACTTACTCCTTTTATGATTCACCAACTGTTGACGTGACAGATATTAAAAATTGAATTTTTGAAGCCATTTTCAATTAGGGCGCTATGCCAGAAAATTACTCTACATATTGACAAATATAACTAAAAAACTTAATTGTATTTTTGTCCTAAAATTCGGGACTAGTAGACGCAGCCTTATTTCCAAGGTTATATGTCTTCACTTTTGAAAATTCCTTTAGCGATCTTACTATAAATTCATAACAAGTAATATGCATATACGTATAGTAATTGAACTGCACATGTTGAGTACTGTTAATTAATATGGAAAAATTATAGTTTCCTGTGATGTTGCCTAATATGTACAACTTATTTCAAATTAAATAACTTGAATTCAAAACGTTTGCTGGAATATTTGTATTAAGCTCAGAATTGTATTTATTTCATTCATTCGTTTATTTTGTTGTTAATAAGAGATTCAATTCAAACTACGAGAAAAAATGATATATTACAGCTCAATTATGAAAATTGCTTGTTCCGTGAATTATAAAATTTGTGAATTGAACTCTAGAGTCTAAGAACTATAACTGCAGATTTTACTACACATCTGTCGTAATTTGGAGTTAATATCCCGAGAATGCAACTTCACTATGCAAAGGTATAGTAAAAGTGTGGTAATGTTGCAAACATTTCTAAAAGTTTTGCTGAAGGACATGTAATTTTATTATGTTCTAGTTTTTTTTGAAGTTATGTAGTCTTGATATAAATTACAAAATCAAGTAGGCAAAAACCATCAAAATTTATAAATGCGTAACTTATAAAAGGACTTTTACGCTCGTCCCTATTCGAAATTTTGATGAAGTTGTGATAGGTGAAAATGTTTTGAAGTGGTAACTTTTTATAGCACTCTGTAAACTCGAAAATGAGGGGAAGTTTGTGACGTAACAGGTAACGCTGAGGTTACGTCAGGGGAAGTTCGGACTTCCTTGTCTCTCTCTTTCGCTTCTTCCTTTTCTCTGCTTCTCTTTCGTTCACTCGCTTTCTTTCTCTCCACACTTCCCTTCCCACTGAGAGCGGTATGTAGCAGTGTATAGCCGCATCTGCCACATGCGCACTGCGGATGCATGTACGTGGTCCCATTAGGAGAGGGGGGGGGGGCGTCGATGAAACGCCTCTTTTGTATAAAATTCGTCCTTTTAGATTGATAATTTACCTTTTATGGTAGAAAGTTAACCATTCTTCGTTGAAATCTCATCTTTCTTGGTTTGACATCAACTTGTTTGTTGGTAATTCAACCACTTTGTTGAAGTCCTCGGTTCAAAATTGACTTCTTTTTTTTAAACTGTCTTTGACAGTTAGTAGGTGACAGAAGTGGGATAAGTGTCATTGCACTCGAGCGTCACTGTTTCACTGCTCAGCCTCATCGTTTTTTCAGTCCGCAACGCGCCTATAGAAGTTTCACGATAAGCTTTGTATTTTACCTATACGAGTAGGTGAATATACAAAGTTACTTACAAGAAGATTCACACTTAGGTTTGTCTGTGACCTGTATGCATACACGGAGAGAACTGTCTAGCGAAAGTAGCACCGAAGTTCGTCCTTTATTTGCACGAAATTTCAACGCGCTTGTAA
>WSXT02003125.1:0-29921 GCA_011762715.2 Neuroterus valhalla
AATAGGAATGTTTATTCATCGTCCTGTAAAATAAAATTTTTGTGGGTTAGCCGGTTTTGAATTCCAGGTCTTCATATATAGGTCTAGTTAAAAAAAAAAAACTCTCATCTAAGTCGAAAGAGTCGGACGATCCGAGCCCTGCCTTATCAATTCTCCGTTGAAGCGCTACAATCCCTGAAAAATTCTAAGAGCTTTGAATGTGAGTGCATGATGGGACAAAAATGAAATCCATTGAATACTTTGATACATAAAATTTAAATTTTATATTCATAAATATGAAGAAAAAAAAGCTTAAAGCAGTGGTCCATTACGCGAAAACTCCAGGGCTCAAATCCCAGCGGAAGTAAAAATATTTTTCAGATTTCATAGTCAATAGGGTTGGTACGATTTATTTATTGTTTGCGAATAGATAAATAGAATCTTCAGCTGAAACTGATATAAATGACTGAAATTAATGTAAATGACTGAAATTAGTATGCTGGATAAAAATTGGACATCGAGCTATACTTTGGCATTGGAATTTCTTACCAATTACTATTGTCAACAGCGTCACCAAATCCGGGTGTGTCTACGACCGTCAGAGTCAAATTGACTCCATTCTCCTTTAGAAGAACCTTACTTGTCTCCACTGCAACAGTCTTTTTCACCCTGAGACTCGGTCCAGGATATTCTGCACTGTAGATGTCAGAGAGGAACATGGAATTTATGAGTGTCGACTTTCCCAGTCCAGATTCACCTGAAAAAATTAGAGTATTTAATTCCATCTTGAAGATAACCCCTGAGTAAATGTGTATATCAAAATTTTTATTCTCTGCGTCAGTGTCAGACTTAAAGACTCAAATAATAACTTAATTTCTTGAGGAATGAAGGGTTAATCATTTTTATTGATTTTAGAATATCAAGCATCGAAATAATTTGAGAAACTCAGAACAGTGTTAACGGCATCATACATTTTAAAGAATAGTAAATTTTGTAATCCCTTAAAATATTTCGAGTACTTCAGAATCTTTAGAAATCCCTTAAAACCTTCCCATAATATTCACACCCTGGCTACCATTTTTTAATCTTTTAAAACTTTCAAACTCCTTCAAAATCCTACGAGATCCTTTGCAGAAATTATTTCAAATACTTCAAAATCAATAAAAATTTTGCTTTTGAATAAAAAATTTTTTATTTTAATTTAATTTAAAATTTCAATTTTTTAAAATTCACTTTCAAAAATAAAATTCAATTTAATTTGATTGTTGATCAAATCTATCAATCTTTTTGAATTTGAACCTGTAACAGCGCTTTGGCCTGGCACATTTTCTACACATCCTTTGAAATACTGTCTATGGAAGATTAAAACTGTTTTTATTCAAAAATTGGAATTGGTTGAAAAACTGTTTTGTCAAAAATTTAGTTTTTGTTTGCTAGAAGATTTATCATGGATGATTGAAAATTCAATTGTTTTGTTGACAAATCGTCTTTTTTTCAATTTATTTTTCATCTAAGAATTTAGCATACATCTCTTTTGGGTAAAAATTATTTGGTTTTTGATCGAATTTCACTACTTGCTTAAAAAATCTTTTTTATAAATTGAAAACAACTGTTCTCTATCCAAAATAAAAATACTTTTCAGTTGGAAAATCAACTGTAACATTTTCCGTGGCGGATTCAACTTTTTCCCTTGTCAATTCAACAACTACTTTGTAGAAAATAATTTTTTTGATCAATAAAATGTATGTCTTCTTTCGAAATTCATTTTTTGAGTACAAAAATATTTTAATTCATAAATGCAACTGTTTGGCTAAAATTATTTGATTTTAATTAAGAATCCTACTATTTAATTCAACATTTCTTACTTTTGATCGAAAGAAACTATTGTAATCAAAATACTTTTTAGTTGAAATCGACAATTGCATTATTTTTTTGTCCAGAATTCATATCTTCGAATTGAAATGTTGAGAACTTAGTTGAAAGAAGGAACTACTTTCATACTAAAAATTTATTTATTTTGCTAATAATTATTCTTTTTGGTTGAAAATTCGACTCTATAGTAGAAAATTAGTCTGCTTTAGTTGAAAATTCAACTACTGCGTTGAAAATGCGTTTTTCCTCTTTGAATTTAATTCTTTCAGATTCAAAATTATAATCTTTTTAGGTTACAAAGTTGAATTACAAACTGTTACATTTTTTGTTTAAAATTCATCCTTCAAATGGGGAAAAAACTATCAAAACTCAATTTATGCGGTTAAACTTTGAATAATTTGGTTGGAAAGTCATCCTATTTGATTGAAAATTAATTTGTCTTATTGAACATTCAACTACTTTGTTGAGAATATTAGTTCCCTAATCAAATTTAATTATTTTAGATCTTAAATTTAAATCTTCTTCAGTTGCAATTGAAGTTGAAATATCAACTGTAACCTTTATCGATGAAAATTAATTTTCCAAATTGAAAATCATTCCTTTTGTTGAAAATTAATATTTTAGGTTGAAAATTATCTTCATGGTAGAACATTAACCATCTTGGTTAAAAATTGACTTTTGTAATCGAAAATTCAATTATTTGGATTAAAATTAGATTAATTAGTTAAAAAATCATCATTTATGATTGAAAATTAATCTGTTTGATTTGAACATTCAACAACCTTAGTGAAAATTCGTCTTTCCTAATTGAATTCAATAATATTATATTTAAAATTAAAATCTCCTTTCGTTAAATCGAAATTGAATCATCAACTGTTCAATTTATCGTTGAAAATTCATTTTTACGAATTAAAAACTCAGGTATTAAATTGAAGATTCATGTATTTTATTGAAAATAATATTTTTGTCTCCAAATTCATCTTTATAGCAGAAAATAATCCATCTTTGTCGAAAATTAACCTTTTTGATTGAAAATTGAATTATTTGCATTGGAATTAAATTATTTTGTTGAAAATTTATCCTTTATGATTGAAAATCAATCTGTTCAAGTTGAACATTCAACTACTTTGTTGAAAATATGTGTTCCCTCATCAAATTCAGTTATTTTAGATTTTAAATTAAAATCTTCTTCAGTTAAAACTGAAGTTAAAATATCAACTGTAACATTTATGGATGAAAATCAATTTTTCTAATTGAAAATAATTTCTTTTGTTCAAAATTATTGTTTTTAGTTGAAAATTATCTTCACAGTAAAACATTAATCATCTTGGGTAAAAATTTAATTATTTGGATTGAAATTAGATTATTTAGTTAAAAAAGTCATCCTTTATGATTGAAAATTAATCTATCCAAGTTGAAGATTCAACTTCTTTGTTTAATATTCCTCTTTCCTAATTGAATTGAATAATTTTATACTTGAAATTAAAATCATTTTCCGTTGAATCAAAGTTGAAAAATCAACTGGTAAATTTATCGTTAAAAACTCATTTTTCAATTTGGAAACTCAGCTATTAAATTAAAGATTCGTATATTTTGTTTAAAATAATATTTTCGGTTTTAAATTCCTCTTTTTAGCAGAAAGTAACTCATATTGGTTGAAACTTAACCTTCGTAATTGAAAATTGAATTATTTGGATTAAAATTAAGTTATTTTGTTGAAAATTTATCCTTAATGAATGAAAATTAGTATGCTTTAGTTGAATATTGAACCAATTTGTTGAAAATTCGTCTTTGCTAATTAAATAAAATTATTGAAGATTTATAAATTATTATATTTTTCAGATTTATTATTTTAGTGTGAATTTAACAATTCTATCTGTAGTTAAAAATTTAACCATTTTTCAGGAAACTCGTCTTTTCTTGATTGAAAATTAATGTTTTTATTATTCCTTACATTTTGATGAGAAATTGAACTATTCGGTTGAAGAATGTATTTTATTGAAAATTGAGTTTTTTGTTTCGAAATTTATCTTTTTGATAAAAATGTTCCCTTTTTTGGTTGAAAATTACATCTGTTTATGTTTCACAATTCAATTTATTTGGTTGAAAATTCATTTTTTTGGGGTAGAAAAATAATCTGATGGATTGAAAATTTATCTGTCTGATTGAAAGTTTGACCTTTCGGTAAGCAATTCATCTGCTTATTCAAAATTCAGTTTTTTGGTTAAAAATTAATAGAAAATTGATCAGTATGGTTAAAAATCCATCTTCTTGGTTCAAAATTCAACTTCTTGGTTAAACATCTCTTTTCTTAAAAATTGACTTTTTTTTACGAAGACTAATTGTTTTTGTTGAATTTTTCTTCAAAAGTAAATTCACATCCTTCTTTACAGATTAAATTTCAGCAGAAATTTCCTTAGAGTTGCAAAATTTTCGGATTAATTTTTTTTTTTTGTAAGAATTTTTCTTTCGCAAGGCCTGCTTCAAGTAGAAAAAAATTCGTCGCGCCCTGTCTTTCTATTTCTTCGTTGAAGCGCTATTATCCGTAAAAAATTCCAAAAGCTTCGAATTTAGGTGTGAGGAAAAAATGAAATCTATTCGATGAAAGATTGAGAGCCTAAATTTGGATCTCAAGTTCAAAAATGAATTTATCTCTTTTTAATTATTCGAAAAATAATATGAGAATTTGAACTGGATTCAGAAATCAGAGTGGGTTAACGTCAGCAAGGTCAGGCAGTAAAATTACTATTCTTAGGGTGGAATAGTAGATGGGAGTGTGCATCTTGCTATTAATAACAACCCTAGGCCCCTTTGAAACTCACAAATCGTCTCGTTTATACTCAATGAAAATTACGTTCCTTTCAGCAGTTTCTAGTCAATTTTCATTCATCGTGCGTGTCGTTGACACTTGAATTAAGACGTCAGTGTCCAGCTTCACTAACCGGGGGAAATTACTTAATTTAAATAAATATCAGATCAGATGATAAAATTCAACAAGACTAGTTTGAACTAATCGATCAAATTTAATTCGAATGCATTCTAATTTAGAAGATTCCAAATTGAAATTTTGCAAAATCAGAATGAAAAATGTTGTGGAAAAGTCAAACTTTAAGGTTGAAAATTTCTCAGTTTTACTTGACGGTCCAACTTTTATGTTCAACAGGTTTTTCTTTTGACAGAATTAAACGGTTTAAGATTTAAATTCGAAATATTTTTTTAATTGAACAAAAGTTGTTGCTCAATTTAAAAATGAAAGATAATTAAATTCAACAAGACTAATTTATTAATATAAAGAGAACTCAATTAGAATGCATTAAAAATTAAAAGCTCAAAAATTTTGTTTATATTAAGTCACAATCAAATTTTTTTAAGAAAGTCAGGCATTGTTGAGAATGATTTTGTTTTAGTTTAGGATTCAACTACTTGGTTGGGATCTTCTTATCTGGCTGAATGAAACTGTTTTTAGTGCAAAAAGAATGCTTTTCTGTTTAGAACTCAACAGTAACATTTTCCGTTAAGAGTTCACATTATACAAAATTGTGGAGAATTCAACAACTACCTTGTTAAAAATTAATTTTTTATTCTAAAAAATGGCTGCTGTTTGTTCACAATTCATCTTTCTGGTACAAATTTATTATTTTTAGTTGACACAAAAGTAAAGAGAAAAAAGACACCATCCGGGACTCCTTAAATGCTACCATAGAAACATGCGTTTCTAGAGAAAGAATAATATTGCTTGGAGACATGAACGGCTGGGTTGCAGTGCAACGCGAAGGACGAAAGAAAAACATTACTCGGAGACATGAACGGCTGGGTTGCAGTGCAACGCAAAGGCACCGACAGAGTGCTTGGTCATTTCGGAGACTCAAAAACAAACGATAATGGGGGTAAATTGATTGATTTATGCTAAGAAAATGGATTTTTATTATAAACACTTGGTTTAGCCACAAAATGATACACATGTATACTTGGTGCAGGGGCCAAAACCATAGTATGACCGACTTAGTTGTAGCAGACGAAAGACTGAGAGGACTTGTAAATGTTACAAGAGCGAAAAATAAACCTAGGTCAAGGATGGAGAAGAAGAAGATCTATTATTAAATCAAAGCAGACACTGAGTAAAAATAGAGAATCTGCAGAAACCAGAACTAAAAATCGGAATTAGAAATGCAGATGGTAAAATGGTATGGGATTCGGACAAATTTAGAGACTGCAAGAGTGATTTTTTCAGAAAGCTGTATCAAGGTGAAACCATGGAGCATAACAAACGTGAAACAGGCAAGGTTACGTTCGACAATTTCGGTGCAGGTGGCGAAAGTAGAATCGGTATCGATGACATTATTTCCGTAATTATTAAAAAAACTGAAGAAAGGCAAGGCTGCTGGTGTGGATGGTATAACCTCTGAAATTCTTAAGTTTGGTGGCGAATATTTGTTTCTGTGGCTGTGTGAATTTATGGATACGTGTCCTGTGAACAGCGAAGTTCCAAATGATTGGAGAAAGGCGATTATCGTCCCAATCTACAAAAGAAAGGGTGATCAAGGCGACTGTAATAATTATAATGAAAAATACTGCGAGAAAAATATTTCCAAAATACAAATCAATAGTCATGGGAATAACAAAGCAAAGGATCTTGGAAGTTCAATGTTCAAATGAATCGATCTTGGTGAAACTTCAACTACTTGGTTAAGAATTATTTTCGTGGAATATTTTCTCATTCCACCTTTTTTCAGGGCATTTGGGTCACAATTCTCGACTTCCGGTGTATAAAGGATTTTTTCAAATTTAAGGGCAACGATGAAGAAACGGGGAAAAAGGAGGCAGGCTTTGATCCCTGAAAACTGTACGAAATTTTCTAAATCAAATACATTTCTTTGCGGGGTAATTTTTCAAAACACTCTTTATTTCCTTAAATGAGTATTGAAAATGTCTTTCTTTGAATGTGATGAATTCCTTGTTTTTAGATTGATTGCAGACGATTTTTTTTCATCTTCTGAATTTTAATTCAATCTTGTGAGTCGTTGCCGACGTGATGTGGAGTGTAGGAACTTGGAAGTTAATAAAACGACGGAAGAAAGACAAGTAGTGTTCCTCAAACGAGATTGAGAGCCTCTAAACTGAGACTCAAATGCAGCTGAGCATTGAAAGCTGCACGTGTTCGGCAGATGATGGTTTGCAAGCCAATACCCTCGATGGAATTGAAATTTCAAACGAATAGGAGAGCCGATTGTTTGGATTAAACACCTTCACTGCAAGAAGAGAGTACACTGTTGAGTCATTTTCGGGAACGATTGGAAAATCTCGAAAAATAAAATTCCCTGCACTGTTGAATTCCCTAAAAAGAAATGATAAAATTCCCGACTGCATAAGACTCCAAAATAGAAGAATTCCCGAATAATGAAATAACCGACAAATTTATAATATAATACTTAAGTAACAATAATAAATCAAATATTATTTTTTGTTTGAATTTTTCTTTCAAATGTGCACAGTACGAACATTGTATTATTAGAGAATTATTATCATTGTTGAGAAAATTCTCCATTGGATTGTTTAAATTTGAGAATTTTCTCCTGCCGGATATTTTATAGTTCGATGATTTTCTGTTGAGGACTTTCCTCTTCGGGAAACTTATACAGTCCCTATTTTTTAAGTCAAGTCCTTTCCGTTATTTCAAATTTTAAATTTTTGAAATATGTGGACTAAAGATTCGAAGAGATTCAAATATATAAGTTTTATCAAGTGGGCTGTGGAGCATTACTATCGGCAAGCTTTTAAATTCTTCTACGTGTTCAACCATGAAATATTTAGGAAACAATCAGATAAACAAATATTATTTAAGTTATCCTAGACATTGTTAAACATTTTTCAAATTTGAAATTTTTTGCTTTCAAAGGCTACGAAATTTGGAAGCTTGTCAATCTCTCTGAAACTGCGAGTTCAAATCATCATTTGATTGAAATCTCTAAATCTGAATAATTTTTATCAAATTTTATAGATTAAATTGAAAAGTTTCTACGATTATCTTTTATGGGTCAAGTTCTGCAATTTTTTTGTTACTGAAGTTTAGTTCTTTATTTGGTATGTCAATTTTTCAACTTTTTAGTTAGAAATCTTTCAAATTTGAAGGTACATAGTTGAATCACACAGGCTTCGAAATTTCATAGTTTTTTAACCAGCAAATTTTGTTCATTCCCAGAAATTCGGAATATTCTAAAATATTTTTAGATATTCAAAATCTTTGAAATATGTGATAATTCTTATGAAATATTCTGATATCTTGAGGCTCAGCTTCCAACTCTCCGAATTTTCTTGAAATTTGAGTAAAATATTTTAAAATCTTGAAATATTTATTCTAAATCATCGTCAAATATTTTGAGATAATCGGTGGGGAAAGATATTCGAAATGTTTGTGCGATCTTTTAAATATTTGTGAAATATTGTCATATCTTTGAAATATTTGTGAGTTCTCTCAAAATATTCTCAAATTTTTGAAACCAATTCTAAACATTCACAAATTTTCTTGAAATCTTTATGAAATATTTGTGAATCTTTAAAAGCTTTTGAATGCTTTGATTTGTTTTTTAAATCTCTAAATCTTTGCAATATTTATAATTCTTTGCGAAATGTTTGAAATATTTTAGAAAATTTGTGAAACTTCTTGATGTCTTCGTGAAATCTTCAAATCTTTGTTTTTTTTATTCCGAAAGTTTCTTGAGACAGTTTCTTAAGGCATTCTGGAATCTTCGAAATCAATTTTTTAACTCTTTGAGATATCAAGGGATAATTTAGACGAAGAAATATAATTGAAGGTATCCTCAAACATTGTTAAAATTTATCCAAATTCAAAAATTTTTTATTTTAAGGTTGCTCAATTTAGATACATTTCAATCTTTCTAAAACTGCAAGTTCAAATAATTGATTTGTTAAAATCTTCAAATCTGAATAATTTTTAATTAAATTCCTTTTAGGTTCTTTACTTTTTGAAAATGCAGATCCTTCATATTTAAGATTTTCAATTTAAAAGTTTTTACAATATTTGTTTTTATGAGTTGAATTTCAAAAATTCTTTTACCTTGAGTTAGGTTCTCAATTTGGTTTGTCAATTTTCAATCTTTTTAGTTAGAAATCTTACAAATTTTTGGGTACATATTGAAATAGCAGAGATTTTTAATTTTCGTAGTTTTTCAACTTGCGCTTTATTTCATTTCCAGAAACTTGGAATATGTTCAAATATTTTGAGACATTTTAAATCTCTAAAATATTTGTTAATTCATTAAATATTCTGAAAGCTTAAAGATCATTTTTGAATTTTCTGAATTCTCTTGATATCTTGTGCAATATTTTAGGATATTTAGAAATCTTTAAAATTATATGCAGTATTTTGAAATATTCAGAAATCTTCTGAAATCAGGAGAATTTTTCAAAAATCTTTCTGAAATCTTTAAGTTCTTGCAATAACTTTCAAATTTGTTTGTGAGAACTTTGAAAGATTTGTGAATTCTCTGGGAATATTTGAAACCCTCTCAAATTTTAAAAATATTTAGTGAATCTCAAAAACTGTGTGAGAAAAAAAAGTGACCAAAGGGATTAGAATTGTTGATTCCGAATATATTAGGGAATCAGATAAAAAAGGGGACGCACTCTGATTTCAGAAATGATAATAAAAATTGAAAGTGGTTCAATTTTGATATGCCCTGAATTGATCATTTCAAATTCGATTCTCCATAAATAAAAGTTTTTAACTAGATGAAAGTTCGACTAAAATGAAGAATGTTTGACTGCATAACCTGAATTGTTAACCGAAAGAAGAAGCTTTGAAGAAGAATATTAACTCACAAAGAAATAGATAATTTCCCACGAAATCTTTGTGAATGCTTTTGAAATGTTCCAGAATCTTGGAAATTATTTCGAAAACTTGGTGAAATATTCTTGAATCTTGAGGATTGTTGTAAAATCTTGCTGCAATCTCCAAATCTTTTCGAAAACTTTCAAAATGTCTTTGTGAGTCTTCGGAACTTAAGTAAGATCTTTCTGAAATATTCAAAAATTTTGAAAAATTTTGAGTTTTTTAATCTTTGCAAAAAGTTTGAAGTATTTCGAGAAATTTGAGATTTTCTTTCAAATCTTTGTGAAATCTCTCTAAAGCCTACGAGTCTTCGTTTGAAATATTTTGGAATATTTTGAAATCTTTGAAATCTTCAAACTTTATGAGATCTTTGAAATGTTAGTTAAATATTAGAAATTTCTGTAAAATCTCTCTGACTTCCTAAAGTCTCTATTTAAATCTTCTGATATTATTGGAATATTTGTGAATTTTCACAAAATACTCTGAGATCTTGAAATTTTTTCTGGAACCCTTCAAATATATTTGCGAAATCTTCTGAAATGTTCCAAAATCTTCGGAATTATTTTGAAATCTTTGTGAAATATTTGTACATTTTGAGAACAGTTGTAAAATCTTTCTGAAATATTCAAAAATTTTAGAAAAATCCGAATTTTGAAATCTTTGCGAAAAGTTTGAAATATTTTGAAATATTTGAGATTTTCTTCCAAGTCTTTGTGAAATCAATCTGAAATCTTCGTTTGAAATATTCTCAAATATTTTAAACCAAACATAAGAGTTTTCAATTAGATAAATGTTCGACTAAAATGAAAAATGTCCAACTGTATAACCTGAATTGTTAACCGTAAAGAAGAATTTTTGAAGAAGAATATCACCTTCACAGAAGTGGATAATTATTCACCAAAAAATCGATTTTTCAACAAAGTATGTGAAGTTTTTGAAAAAATTTAGACAATTATTCTTTCTGTATGTTTGGGGTATCAGCAGTTCGATTATCAAATTTGAGTCAGTTGAAAAAATCTCACAGAGAAAAAAATTTGCAATACGTTTTTCTTATAAATGTATTTAAATATTTTGAGAATCAGATTGGAGGAACCTTACATTTTTGGAATCAAATGATAAGATACATTATCGATTCATAAAAAGATAGCGGTCATTTATCGTATTTTTTTGTAGGTAGAATTTTGAATAGTCTAGCTCAGGGGTGTCTAACGCAAGGCTGGCGCGCTTCTCCTTTCTTCTCCTTCTCCGAGCGCTTCTTTGAGAATTCTCTTCTTGTTTCCCCTTTCCACATCGCGCTCACCGCATGAACGCATTCAAGGTGGTTATAAAGGGGATTGACGAGTGACAGTTATTTACACCGTTGCTCACGCGTTGGACACCCCTGGTCTAGCTTGAGTCAAGTAAATTCCTGGTTTTTTAATTATATTCCTTGTCATTTCACAGTCTTTCCCGGTTTCCCGGTCAAGTCACCACCCTGGTGTTGTTTAATAAAAACATCACACTCGTCCCACAACACAGCTCCGACACTGATAGCTGATCAATCCCTCTATCAATCACCCCAGGTGAAGAGTTCCGCTTAGCCATTATAATAATCCATTAAAAGGAAACCTCTTCACGCGGGTCGATCAGTATCGAAAATCTGAGCCACACCGTGAAAACTATAAGAAAAGGTGCGTACCAACGACCATGAGTGTGAAATCAAAACCCTTCTTGACAGCCTTTCTGTAGACTTGATTGGGAAGATTCGCGAACCCAACATATCCATCGAGTTCTTTGGGTTTCGTTGGTGGCGTGGGTCGCGTATGAAGACTCAAGTTTGATTCCTTGCTGTTCTCAATCCTCGAATTCTCCCTCTTGTTGCTGTCTTCAGAACCATCTGTTTGGCTCTGGTTGACCGTCGTCGGGGGCAATCTCGATTTTGCTGGGGCACCAGGAGGCGGCGCCGACGAAGTCAACGTTGACGTCGGGGTCACCGTTGGCGCCGAAGGGGGCTGGGGAGGGGGAACTGATGGCACCGAGGGGGGCGTAGTTTCTCCTTTGAAAAACAACTCCCTCTTCGTCTGTATCTGCAAAAATAAAAAAGGGATACAAATTAGCAGCTAATCTTTTTTTTCAAATTTGTTTTTACTAAGGATTTTTCCAGTTTATTTGTAAATTCTCTTTCTTTTCGTAGAATAAGGGAACAAAAGTATTTGGTAATACAACAACAGGAAATTCTCACTCGCAGCGAACTAGACGAAATTATAATTTATTGAGCGACGGTCGTTCGACCGATAAATCATCCGATCATATAGGCAGTCACGATCAGACAATTTATTCGGGATAAGTGTGATGCCAATGCCTTAATAAGGAACGGAAATTGGTCAAATAGTGTTGCTCACAAGTTACTTGACCCGAAGTGGCCCCTTATTTTTTTCCAAATTCAATACCTAGACAGAGAAATAGGGTGGTAACTGAAATATCCCTATTTCACGAAGTCAATTTTTGCACGACTGATACGGATAATTTATACGATATTTTTAATTTTCGATTGCAGGGGAATTTTTCAAACCTATAGAATATTTGTGAAATCTTTGAAATGTCTTTGTAAAATCTTCAAAACTTTGTGAATTTTTTCCAGCGTTTTGAGATTTTTTATACATTTGTGAATTCTTTGGAAATATTCTGAAGTATTCGAAATCAATTTTGAACTCTTTCCTGAATGTCTTGGAATCTTCGAGAAATATTTCAAAATCTCCAAAAATTTTAGTGACATCTTTAGATCTTTGCAAAAATCTTTGCGAAATGTTTCAAGTATTTTGAAAAATTTGAGATCTTCTTTCAAATCTTTGTGAAATCTCCGAAATATTAGTGAAATCTTTCTGAATTCTTCAAGTCTTCGTTTAAAATATTATCAACTATTTTGAAATCTTTGAAATCTTAAAAACTTTCGAGATCCTTTGATTATTTGTAAATTTTCTTAAAATACTCTGAAATCTTGAAAACCTTCCCGGAAATTTTCAAATACATTTGCGAAATCTTTGTGAATTCTTTAGAAATGTTCCAAAATCTTGGAAATTACTTTGGAATATTTGTATAATTATTTTGAAACCTTTGTGAAATATTTTTAAATCTTGAGGATTATTGTGAAGTCTTTCTGAAATCTCAAAATCTTTGCGAAAACTTTTTAATGTCTTCGTGAATCTTTGAAAGTTTCGTGGAATCTTTCTAAAATATTCAGAAATTCTGGGAAATCTTGCATTTTGAAATCTTTGCGAAAAGTTTCAAATATTCTGAAAAATTTGAGATTTTCTTTAAAATTTTTGTGAAATCTCTCTGAAGTCTTCCAAGTCTTTGTTTTAAATATTCTCAAATAATTTCAGAACTTTGATGTCTCCAAAGCTTTTGAGATCTTTGAAATGTTCGTTGAATATCAGACAATTTTGCGAAACTTTCTAAATTCTTCCGAGTCATTGTTTAAATATTCAAAAATATTTTGAGATCTTGGGAATATTTGTAAATTTTCACAAAATACTCTGAAATCTTGAAAATCTTTCTGGAACCTTTCAAATATATTTGCAAAATCTTTGTCAATTCTTTTGAAATGTTCCAAAATCTTGTAAATTATTTTCAAATCTTTGTGAAATATTTTTAAATCTCGAGAATTGTTCTGAAATCTTTCTGAAATATCCAAATCTTTACGACAACTTTTTGAATGTCTTTGAAGTTTTCGTAAAATTTTTCTGAAATATTCAAAATTTTCGTGATATCTTAAAATTTTTTAATCTTAGCGAATAGTTTGAAACATTTTTTTTATAATGTATGCATTTCTTCAAATCTTTTTGAAAAATTTGTATCTTTGTCCGAAATACTGTGAACTATGTTGACACCTTTAAAATATTAGTGAGATCTTTGAAATTCTTGTTAAATTTTTAAATCTTGATTCACAATGAGTCAAACCGCGTCAACTGTGTCAAGGATTTTCAACGAAATCTCCGATTTTCGAAATTTATACAGAAATCCAAAGTAGACCATTCAACAAAAACCCAATTTAGGTATTTTTGCAAAATTCCTTTTTTTTCATTTGTTTATGGCAATTTACCTTCCTAAGCATGTTTTTCCTGAAAAAATAATATTTTTGAGCTCACTTGCGATATTGCTTTTATATTTTAGGAAGTTGTTGCCTAGTCTTTTTACTTCAAATTGAGTATTACAGTTGACTTATCTTCAACCTTTGTGAATTCTCTTTCAATTTCTGAAAAATTCTTGAGTCCCAAAGATTGTTGTAAAATCTTTCGGAAATTTTGCAATCTTTGCGAAAACTTCCAAAAGTCTTTGTGAGATCTTTGAATTCTCTCAGAATATTTGATACCTTCCCAAAATTTAAAAAT
This sequence comes from Neuroterus valhalla, assembly GCA_011762715.2. Taxonomy (NCBI): domain Eukaryota; kingdom Metazoa; phylum Arthropoda; class Insecta; order Hymenoptera; family Cynipidae; genus Neuroterus; species Neuroterus valhalla. The sequence continues at coordinate 14,071 of WSXT02003125.1, forward strand.
ATTTGGCTGATTTCAGAAACTTAAAAAAAAAAGTGGGACAAGGGGTGAGAATTCTTGATCTCAGATGTTCTGAGGGATTTTTGAAATTTACGGAAAAAAGGGAAAAAAGGAAAGAGGGCAAAAAGAAGGAAAAGGGAAATAGGAAACGAACTCTGATCCCGGAAATAATAATCAAAATAATAAGTGGTTGTAGGTTTACTATTTATATTGACAATCTTCAAAACATTGACATGCAAAGGTACAACAAACATGAATTTCGTGTTCCATCTTACTATACAACGTGTCCCGTTACATTCACGCGACCATTTCAGAATACAAATTGAATCGGATGACGCACCCGTTATGCCTCAAGGGATATCATTTTCAAGATCTTGAATCCATTGAAATTAATCTCGTATACAAAGTCTCCTCAGGTTTCCTCTTTATAATCCTTAAAAAAATTAATTGAATTCCATCCAATGTTTCCCTATCTCTTTTGTTTAGAATTCTAATCAATTCCTTTCTATATTACAAACTAACTCCTCGCGTTTTTAATCAGGTGAATCATTTCCTTTCAATCAAAATTTCGCGCCTAAATTTCGTACAACCACACTTAAACATAACCTCTAAAGAGTCTTCTACATAATGGCGCGGAAATTCAAATCACAATTCATGAATCTTCCATTAGACTTTCAATTTGTTCAGCTTAAGAGCCTTAAACGCTTTTTAATGAGGTCGTGGTCGATTAATTAAAAATGTTGAATGAATGGAACATCCGAGGGATCATCGTGCAGTGAAATTCCTGAGCCCGAAGATAAAAGATCGAGACTAGAACAATGGGGTGTGAGATAAAGGTGGTTGAGTACTGAGCAGGTTCACCACCCTCGAAAATGAGAAGGGTTGGAACATTTTTTTTTCTCTAGCCAATCGGTTTCGTTCTCAGCACTAGAGAATGTGCATGACGTGCTGGCTTTGAAGCTCTCAACACGAGTGTATTGACCCGAAGTCTGAAATAGTGCACTCTCGTTGTCGTCAAAGCTACTAAAAACATTCTGTGTTATTTTCGGGATCGCAACAACTTCTGACCTTCACAAATAATAAATATCGAAAGATTTTTCTGAAGTAATTCCCCACTATTGATTTGTAAGGAGGAAAATGAATAAATTCCATAAAAAGGGGATTCAAATAGGATTCAATTTATAACTTCAAAAAAGAGCAATGAATTTTTCTGAATTAATTTTTCTAAGTATGTAAGGTAGAATGAAACAATTTGAAAAAATGAATATTTAAAACAACTTGTTTTCTTGTTTTTGTTTCCTTGGATTAAAATTTTTCTTCCAATCCAATTGGATGTGCAAAAAAATTGTTAATCTTAGCTTAAGAAAAAAAAAAAAAGATAGTTGGGTAGAAGTTTATCCTTTTCAATCTATATTCAGAAAAGTGAAAATATTGTAAACATGAGATTTAAAAAAAAAATTTAGCTTGAGTATAAATCTAAATTCAAACTGAATAGAACCGAAGAAAATTTAATTTTTTGTTGAAACGTTTACTTTCTCATTTTTTGTAGAGATTTGATATTTTTGTATTAGAAATTCCATTATTCACTTTAAAATTAATTTTCTTGTTTGAAATTCATATAAAACACAAGTCAAAAGTTCCAACTAGTTTGTAATTAATTTGTATATTTGGTTTAAAAAAAAAACCTTTTTCGATGAATATTCCACTTGTTTGTTTGTTTTTTTTTTTTTTGTGAAAAATACAATTTATTCGAGAATGATTCTTGTTTTGATTGAGGATTTAACTGTTTTATTGTCATCTCGTCTTTGCCTTGATTTTTTTTAAATTGAAAAAAAAATCTTACTTAGTTTTAATATCAACTGTTACAAGGTTTTTATTGAAAAATTCTATTTTATGATTCAAAATTTTACAACTTGGGTTGAACATTCACCTTTTTTGTTGAAACTTGAATTTGTTGTTGAAACTTTGAACTTTTTTGTTTGAAATATTCACCTCGATATCAACTATTGCATACCTTATCCTGAATTCGTCTTTTCAGTTATAAATTCAACTATTTTATTGGGAATTATTTTTTACTTATTATATTTGATTGAAAATTCAACAATTTTGTTCGAATTTTTGTCTCCTTTCTTGACTAAAAAATCTTTATTGATTCAAAATTCAACTCTTTTGTTTTTTGTTGAATAAATTATTTGGTTAGAAATTCGTCCTTTTTATTCGAAAAATCTTTGAAATCTCCCCCTTTTAGTGGAAATTCGATTTTTCTTTTGGTTAAAAATACAATTTGGTTGAAAATTAATCTTTTTTTGGTTGAGTTTTTTTGTTTTTGCATTCTTTTCAATCGAAATTACTTTTTTTTTTTAATATCAACTATGACGTTTTTAATTGAGAATTGGTCTTTTTTCATTGGAAACTTCATCACTTGGGTAAAAATGAATCTTTTTGGTTAAAATTCGACTATTTGATTAAAACTCCATCAATTCGGTTAAAAACTTTACTGTGATGTTGAAAATTAAAAATTCTTTTCTGGCTAACATATCAACCTTGATATCAACCAACACATTTTTTTATTATGCATTTGCTTTCTTTGGTTGAAAATTCAACTACTTGATTGAAAATTCAACAATTTGATTCACACTTTTTCTTTCTCAACTGGAAATTTCTTCTTGATTAAAACTTGAACTCATTTGTTAATAGTTTTTTTTTTGGTTTCTAAATTCATTTCTTTTGGTAGAAATTTGATCTATTTTGTTCAAAAATCCAACTGTAAGATTAAATATTCACCATTTTCATTTTTAAGAAAATAAAAGGATTTGGCTTAATGGTATAAAATAATAAAATAAAGTTTTTCGCTGGATAATTCGTTTCTTTTTTGCTTGAGAATTCACCGACTTGATTGAAAATTAAAAAATTTTTTTGAAATTTTTTTCTTTCTTTTCAGACTAGATAAACTTTCTTGGATAAAAATAAACTATTTGGTTAGAAATTCGTCTTTTTGATTCGAAAAATCTTTAAAATCTTTCCCTTTTTAGTGGAAGTTTGATTTTCCTGTAGGTCGAAAATACAATTTGGTTAGAAATTAATCTTTTTTTGGTTGAGTTTTAAGTTTTCGCGTTCAACATTCTTTTCTGGTTGAATGATTTTTTTAAAATCAAAATTACTTCTTTTTTTTATTGGAAACTTTATCACTTGGGTAAAAATTAATCTTTTTGGTTAAAATTCAACTAGTTGATTAAAACTCCATTGATTCAGTCAAAAATTTCACAGGAATGTTGAAAATGAAAGAGTCTTTCCTGGTTAACATATCGAACCTTGATATCAACTAATACATTTTTTAATTATGAAATTGTCTTCTTTGGTTGAAAATTCAACTTCTTGATTGAAAATTGAACTCATTTGTTGATAGTTTATATTTCTGGTTTGAAAATTGATCTTTAAAGGTAAAAAAAAAACTGTTTGGTTAAAAGTTTTTATAGTTGGTTGAAAATTCAATAATTTTGTTTAGAAACCAACATTTCGGTGGAAAATTTGTTTTGGTAGGATTATAATTCTACTATTTGTTTAGAATTCAACTTTTTTTTACTTGAAATTATTATTCAAGTCTAAAAAATTCAAGTCTTTAGAAAATAAATCATCCTTGTGGCTTAGGAATTCCAAAAATTGGGTAGAATTCTGTTACTGTTTCGAATGAAGAATCGCTTTTTATTGAAAATTCATCGTTTTGGTAGAAATTGGACCTCTATTTGTTGAAAATGCAGTTCTACGATTAAATTTTCACCCCTTCAATTAAAAAATAGCTTTTTGTTGAAAAATTCGTTTTTTCTTTGCTTGAGAATTCAATGACTTTATTCAAAATTCAACAATTTTGTTGACATTTTATTCTTTCTTTTCTGACTCTATAATCTTTCTTCGTTAAAAACAAAACTCTTTTTTTGAAAATTCGTCTTTTTGATCTAGAAATTAATTATATGCAACTAATTATTTGAGAATTCATCTTTTTTTGGAAAAAACTTTAATTGTTTAGTTTAAAATTCAATTTTTTCTGAATATTCAAGAAATTAGTTGAAAATTCATCCTATATTCTTGTAAGTTTTCAAAAAAATTCGAATTTATTCGAATTCGAAGGTTTCGAAATTCCCCATACTCTCAATAATAGCTTCGATTTGTTTTTTTACAAAATCATATTCCGAGCAATTGGGCAATTTTAGGCTAAAATCTTTCATGAAATTTAGTTCAATAATCTTACAAAATCGAGTACAAAATTAGATAATTCAAAATTTAAATGGTTGAAAACGTACAATTTAAACAAATATTTTTCCAAAATTTTGTATCTACATCCAATTTGGAAAGAATTAAAAGTATTGAGCATTGAAAATTGTTGATTTAAAAGATGAAATCAATCTCAATATATACAAAAATGTTAAAGCTCCTAAATTTCAAACTAAAACATTATTAATTAGAAAAATAAACTTATAGCTCAACTTTTTTCAAATTACACACAATTATAACTTTCCAAGAAAATTAAAACATAAAAAAGTCCCATTGTTCGGAAGGCTGAGACATTCTTTTCATAAAATTTTCTTGTTTGATTTAAAATTTAGATTGAATTGACGATTAAGGAAAGGTGAACGTTTAAGACTAAATTGAAGACCTGTTTTACAAGTCTTATGAAATTAACGCGTCCTGATTCACGCCCATTAGCCGCACTTTAATTAGTTTAATTATTAAAACACAAATGAGAAGTTGACGAGAAATTGCGATTCTCGCTTGTCCGCATCGTTGGATTCATGGTATTCTTTTATGCATATTTTCCATAAAATAATTTTAAAAATAAAATAAAATAAATGATCCCAATCTCTTCTTCAAGAAACTGGTAGTGCCTCAAAGTTTTGGTGCGGCAATTTTTCGGGGGTTTAAATTGAAAATTAAATTAGCAATAAACTTTTAAAAAATACAGATAGTTTGAATTGAAATTCAAAAAGGGAATATATTTTTCTAGAAAAAGGAACTTTGTTTGAGAAGATTTTTGTTATATTTTTTTTTAATTTTCTGCTTACGAGTTCGAAGGCGTATTTCCTGAAAAGGTTGTAAGTTCTCGATAAAACCAGGATGAAATGGAAAAATTTGAAACGATACGGGGACATGGGAAGCGATCTCACAATATTTGCTCTGCTAAGCCGAGAACTTCTCGGATAACGTTTGAGTGCTCGAATTTCCGGAAGATCGATGTTCCTTTTTTTTTGGTAACACTGCATGAAGAATGCAGTTTACATTTAAATTGAACGGTGAGAAACTTATATTTTAATTGAAAAAAAAAGGTTTTTCTGGATGCCGAGACTCAACAAAATAGCAGGGATTACATCCCATTTATTTTTAACATATTTTCCTCCCCTTTTTTCCCTAAAATTGGAAAAATTTTAAGACACCTAGAATCAAAAACGCTGACCCAATTCTACTCTTTTTCACACAATTTCGATTCATTTTAACTAAAATCGAAAAAAGGAAATTAAAATTTTTTCCCCCAGATTTTTTATGGGAAAAATCGACTGGAAATTATAATTCGTAATTTTTCGCAGCAATGGAATTAATTATTGTGTTTCAATTATTGTGAGTAGAGAGCTTAGCATTCGCGATTTTATAATTATTTTTAATTATTTCATTCATAATTATTATAATTATAATTATTTTATAATTACAAATTTTGTTAGTTTCAAGATACTTCAATGGAAGGTTTTCAAATTAAGCAGCTTTTGGAGCATCGAGAAACTCTTCTCTAGAAAAATTAGGAGCATTATTATTATGTGGATATTATCAATGTATATTTATTGTAAAAGCTGAATTTAAAGTTCCGAAATCGAGATATTTATTTCTGACTCACACGAAGAGATATTCTTTAAAGTACATATTGTATATTATTATTATTATTATTATTATTATTATTATTATTATTGTTATTGTTATTATTATTCATTCTAATTCAAAAGTTTTACAATTTAGAGGCCTAAAAATTTTTTAGCTTTCAAATCTTTTTTGTATTCTGAATTTGAAGAATAATTCAATGAAGGTATTGAAATTTGAATGGTTTCAAATTAAATTTTCTCTGAATTTTTTATTTTACCAAATCACAGCATACATTGCGGATAGAATTTTTTAATTTTATAGATTGATTATGTAATACAGCTTGCAAAAAAGTACAAAAGTATCTAAAATTATCAGAAATATGGATTATAAAGATTTGAAAAAGAATAGGAAGAGATTCGTTCTGGTGATACTAATTTGAAACATTTTATGAACAAATTATTCGTTAATTTTTTGCCAAACAGAGCGTAAAATGTTTCAAATTCACTATATAAATTAAGTAAATACAGTATATTTTGTTGAAATGACAAAACCGGAAGATTTTTTATCCAAGAAAACAAATTTTAAGCAAATAGTTGAATTCGCAACTGAAAAGATAAATTTTTGACCAGGAAAAGATAAACTCTTCACAAAAAAGAGTTGAATCTTCAACCGACAAAATCATTTTTTAACGAAAAAGTACAACTCTCAAGCAAGTCGTTGAATTTTTGATAAAATGATTGAATTTGAAACTAAAATTGGAATACTTTCAATTTTTAACCGAACTATTGCATTTTCGAGCTGAGAGATGAGTTTTCTACAAAACGGTTGCATTTTGAACAACAAATCTTATTATTTATATTTATTTTCATTTTTTAACAAATAGCAAAATTTTTTATCAAGACAGACAGAATTTTTAATCGATTAGTTTGATTCCTAAACGAAAAATACAACTTCTAAATAAAAAATGGAGTATTTGATATTTCAATCTTATAAGATTTTATTTTCTACCATAACTTTGAAATTTGAAACCAAATACATCAATTTCTAACAATAAGTCAACTCTTTACTTGTAACAGACGAATTCTTAGCCAAAAAGTTAAATTTGATATTTTAAGATTCCAATCAAGAAATACGAATTTCTAACAAAGAGTTGAATTTCAACCAAACATTTGAATTTTATACCATACTGATAGTATTTTAAACCAGAAAACACAATATCTCCACAAAAAAAATTAAATCTTCTACCAAAAAAATAATTTCCTAACGTAGAAGTAAACCAAGTAGTCAAATTCACAAAAATGGTATAATTTCCTACCAGGATATTTTTTATTTTGTTTCTTATTTGTATTACGCATTTTTGTTATCCTATTTTATTTTTTCGAACAAAAAGACAAATTCTTCACAAAAGAGTTCATTTCTTAACAAATAAAAGAATTCAATACAAAAGTAGTTGATTTTTGTACTCAGACAAGTTTTCTAACAAAAAAAAAAAAGATCATTCAACAAAAAATCTGAATTCGAACAAAATAATCAAATTTGTGATCTATATAGAAAAAAAACTTTGTCAATGAATTGTTGAATTTCCAATCAAGTTATTAAATTCCTAAACGAAAAATACAAATTCCAAATAAAAAATGAAGAAGTTGATATTTCAACCTTAAAAGAGTTGAATTTTCACCAAAACTTTGGAATTTTGAACCAGAAACATGTATTTTTGCCAAAAAGCTGAATTTTCAGAAACAACAAAAATTTTTAAAAGCAGTTGAACCTTCACTCATAACAGAAGAATCCTTATCAAAAACGTTAAGTTTCGATGTTTTGAGATTCCAATCATGCAATATCTGTATTTAAAATTTTGAAAAATTGAATTCAATCAAAGAATACGAATTTTCAACAAAGAGTTTATTTTCAACCAATTATTTGAAATTTATACCAAAATGGTAGTATTTGTAACCAGAAAACACAATTTCTCCAAAAAAGAATTAAATCTCTTACCAAAAAAGAATTGTCTAACGGAAAAATAAACAAAGTAGTCCAATCATTTTTAACCAAACGATATAATTTTCTACCAAGATATTATTTATTTTATTTATCAGTTTTATTACACATGTTTGTTATCATATTTTTTTAAACCCAAAAAGACATATTTTTCACAAAAGACTTGATCAAATAGTAGAATTTCCTACAGGAATATTTGATTTTTTCAAACGGCAAGACAAGTTCTTTACGAAGAAGGATGACCTTTTAACAAAATTGTTGAATTTTCAACAAAATAATAAAATTTCGAAATCACAAAGTTAAATTTTGATCCATAAAATATGAATTCTGAATACAAAACAGAATATTTAATTAAAAAAGATTTCAATTTCCAACATAGGAGTAAAATTTCTAATCAAAAAGATGAATTTTTATTAGAGTCTAAATTTTGAATTAAAGATAATGGAATTCAACCAAATCTTCAACCAAAGAAATACTATTCTAACAAAGAAGTACAACTTCCAACCATGGACATAGTTTAAGAATTCACCAAAATAGTTGAATCCTTAACCAAAAACAAAAGAGGTCATACTCAACCAAACAAAAAAAAAATTTACCCAAAATGGTTTATTTTTCACCCAAAAAGACAAACTTTCAACCGAATTTTCAACTAGAACCACTTTCATCTAGATTGGCAAAATAAGTAATCAACAATTACAGAAATGCAATCTAGATTAACACATATATTTTTAGTACTAGGACAAAAATGATTACGCAAAAACTTCAGTATGCTAATAAAAATTGGATACAATAAAATGAGAAAATTAAAATTTAAACAAACAACCAAACTGATAAGAAAAAATATAAAAGAAAACCCTTCCTTTGAACTCTCCAAGAATTTCAAAAGCTGGAAATTCTAAATTCGCAAAACCTGGCGTTTTTTTGGAGAGGAGAAACGGATGTTCACATTAAAAACTTGAAACCGACTCAGGGTAAGCGCCCACACGTATGAAATAATAATAAAAAAATTTTTTTAAAAAGGAAAAAGGGAAAAAAGAGAAAAAGTTAAACACCACCCTGGTTTAGTCAAAGAGTGCTTTGTCACATCAGCTTCTTTTCACTGCACCATGAAATCATTCACATATGCAATCATTTACGTCACGAATTCACTTTCAAACTGAAAAAAACCGGGGTCGTTGAATTTCACTTCTAAATAAAAAGAACGATTTCTTACCAACAGGATACAATTATTTTTCTACATTCTCTGTGTGAAAAATGCATTACAATTTAATTTAAATCTTTTCTGCCCAATGATATTGAATGGACTTGAAATCCAGGAATTTTAAGGTTCAGTAGTTCATTCTAAACAAATTTGTGACCCGATTTTTGACTTTTGACATTTGTTATCATCCCTTATAAAGTTATCCCAAAAATTCAATTTTTTCAATTTTTATTCTTATTTCTTGCGATCAGAAGAAAATCTACTTTTCCTATCCAGAAATGATTTATTGACAAATTTGCAGATCCTTTTTGGATGAACAAGTTTTGTAATTAATTTTTTTCCTACCATGTGTTGTTTTTAAGGAAATTTAGTTTTTTATTTCTAACATTATTTTTGCGATTACAAAAAAAACTACGCGTCCCATAAAAAAATTATCGATAACAAATTTGTGGCTTATTTTAGAGTGAAGCACTTCCTATTCATCTTTTTTCATAGCTTGTGTCGTTTGTCCAGAATTTTTTTTTTAATGTTTACTTTTTCTTTTACAATAAGAACAAAAACTACGCATTCCATAAAAAATTGGCAATAATGAATTTATACATTTTTTTGGGCTTAACAACTTTGGGTAGTAAGGTAATTCGGTAAAACGTGAAGTTTTGACCAATGATAGGTTATGCATGTTTTGACTGACGATGAAAAGTACGTATTTAGGAAAGCCTTATGCTGTCCCTCCAGAAACGTTTTTTGATTTTGCGAATCCGTCATTCAATAAGTTATAATCTACATTTTATATTTTTTTTCGAATAATTTAAAAAAATGTTAGTATTTTTAGAAAGTCACTGTTTTATGCATTCACTGCTTCAAGAAAATTCAATTCAAGGAAACTTATGTTGGAAAATAAATTCTAAACAAAAAATTAATGGGTTAAAAAAAAGTTTAAAACAAAAAAATTGAATAACTTAAAAAATTTCAATTTGGAAAAACTCCCTGTTATGGTGTTCTTCAAAATCAATAAAGGAATCGATAAAAAAACTTTAAGATAATAATGCGTGAAACTCCAAAATTTCGACAATGCATTTTCAGGATCAAAAATTCAAAATGAGATTGAAAAACTTTTTAAATGGTTCGTGAAGGAAAAAAAGGTAATAGAAAATTGATTTTTTATCATTCGATTTATTTGAAAAAAAAATTAATTCCCTTGGCGAATCATACAAAAATAAAAAAAATTACAGAGAACATTTTTTCAGAATTTAAACATTTCAACTTCACCGGGGACGATTGCAAAAAATTAACATAAGGCGCCAAAAGAAAACGTCCCCGGCGGAGTTTAAATTCAAATTCTGAACAAAATTTCTTTGTAATTTTTATTATTTTTGCATAATTTGCCAAGAGAACAAAACAATTCTTATTGAATTGAATGATGTAAAATAATTTGTCATTATCTTTTTTTCCTTTTCGAATAATTTTAAGAGTTCTTTAATTTCATTTTGATTCTGAAAATGAATTGACAAAATTTTGAAATTTGACGCATGATTATTTCAAAGTTAAAAAAATTAATTTTCCTTGCTAATTTCCAAGACCACCATAACTGTAAGTTTTGTCAGATTTTAGAATTTTTTTGGGTATTTAATTTTTCTTTCTAATTGAAAACTCCAGATGTTAAATACATTTTTGAATCTTAGTCGAAACAAAAATTACTGGCCAAATTTTTTTTTTTTTTATTGTTCACGGAAGAAACAATATCATGGAGATGATCATTTTTTTAATAAGCGCTTTGCTTGAAATTCTTGGTAGAAAATTCTACTATGTATTATATTTTTGGTAGAGGATTTACTTTTTTTACAGATTTTATTGTTTGATACAACTTTCTTGTAAGAAATTCATATTTTCCGGAGGAAAATTCAACAATTTAGTTGTCATTTTCTTTGCCTTTCTTGTCTATTGTGTGTGGAAATTAATTAATCTCTTTTGGTAAAGATTTCATTCTTTTTGTTTCGAAATGGAACCGGTTTGATTTAAAATTGATCAATTTTGGCCACATACAACTATTTTTCATGAAAGAATCAAATCTTTCATGGTTGAAATATCAACTCCTAAATTTTTTTATTGTAAATAAGTTTTTTTCATTAAAAAAATACTTCGTTAAAACTTAATTTATAAGGTCAAAAATCTCACTGTTACGTTGAAAATTTGATTATTTTTTTATTTAAATATCTACTAATAGATTTTTCATTCAGAATTTATCTTTCTGGGATGCAAATTGGTCCTTTTCGTTTCAGCATTCAATTTTTTTTTTTTTTGTCAAAAGTTCCATCTTTTTAGGTTAAAAGTACGACTGCTTGATTAGAAAACAATCCGTTTTGATTGGAAATTGAATATTCTCTTAAAAATAATATTTTTGGCTTGGGCATATTTGGTAAAAATTTTATCTTTTTCTGAATAAAAATGCAATCGTTTGGTTCGAAATTTGTCTATTCTCGTTTAGGATTAAATTACTTGGTTAAAGTTCCAACTATTACATCTTTTATTAGTGCTTCGTCTTTTTTTTATCAAAAGTTCAATAAAGATCTTCTTTTAGTTGAAATATTAACTGTTTCATTTTTCATCAAGAATCTGCCTTTTTATTGCAAATTTAACCAATTGGTTAAAAAATGTATCTATTTGTTTGGGAATTCCACTGTTACGTTGAAAAATTAAAATATCATTTGGGGGAAATATCACCTATCAATTTTTTTATTCCGAATTTGTCTTTTTGGGTTGAAACTTTAGGTCTTTTGTAATAAATTCGTTTTGTGTGTGAACGTTCATCTCTTTTGTCAGATATTCCATATTTCCCAGTCAACATATTCAATTCTTGGGTTTACAAATAATCAGCTTTGGTTGAAGATTAAACAATTCTGTTGAAAATTCATCTACTCGTAAGAATTTGTTCATGACTTTCTTTTTTATAACATACATAGTTTTAGTTTTGATCATGAAAATTTTAATAAAAACGATAAATTCTATTTTTTGGTATTTTGCTTCTCTAAAATTTAAATTTTTTGGATGAAGATCCCTGGTTACAAATTCATGTATTTTGTTTGAAAATAAATATTTTGACTAGAAATATCAGGAATTTGAAGAGATTTAAATTAAATAATAAATTGCATTTCAAACATATAAGGCCTATTTTTAAACAAAATTAGCAAATAAATCATCAAAAATAATCGCTTTTAAAGCCTTTTATATCATAATATTTCGAATTCCTGTACATTATTCCCAAAAAATTGAACAAAACTTTCTAAAAAGGAGAAAAACGTGTTAAACTTCTCGATTTTAAGCCGAAGTTTCAAAATTTTAGGTTTGTAATGAAAAAAAGAAGAGAAAAAGGGGGATTACATAAAAAAAGAGGGCAGACTGAGATCCCTGGAATTTTGAAATATTTTTATTCAGCTCTTGAGAAACTTTAGAAATTTTAGTTAGAGAATTTATATCATGAATGATTGAATATCTTTTCTAATAAAATAAATATTCCGATTCTTTTTCATGGGCCTTGATCAGCCTCAAGAGGCCTTTAAATCTATAAATTTACTTTCACTTATTCTTAACGATTCAAACTTCCAATTGTAATGTCCAATCCGTATAAAAATTACATCAGAGGTTTGAGTGACTCATAGAAAAGTCATTCAGGCGATTCATATCTTCTTAAATATTTTTCAACGACGTTAACAGGGTGTCTACTAATTTCCGCCCACGGAATTCCCCGTTATTTCCCGTTTAGTTATTCCTATTTCAGAAGATTTGAAAAGATTTCCAATATTGCGGAAAGATTGGAAAGATTAAAATTTTTTCAAAAATATTGAGAAGCTTCCATAATGTTTGACAGATTTCACAATGATTTCAAAGATTTCAAAAGATTTCCAAGATCTCAGGAGGTTTGAAAATATCTCGAACATTTCAGAAAGATTGAAAAGATTAGAGTTTTCTCAAAAATATTGAGAAGATTCCATAATGTTTGACAGATTCCACAATGATTTCGAAGATTTCAGAAGGTTCGAAAAGATTTTACAAAATTTCAAAAGCTTTCAAAGACTTCAAGAAGACTCTAAAAATCCAGAATTTCACGAAGATCCCAGAGATTCCAGAAAGATCTCCAAGTCCTCCAAGATGTTAAAAAATCTCGGAAAAAATCCAGTAAATTCACAAGAGAACGCAAATATTCTAAAATATTGTTAATAATTTCACGAATATCCCAGAAAATTCCTCAAAGTTTCAACGATTCGACAAAGATTCCAGCAATATTTCTAACATTCGAAAGATTTCCAAGAATTACGTAAAGATTTTGAAATATTTTGAAGGTTTCAGGAAGCTTCCCAAGATCACCAAAATCACACAAGATTAAAAAGATTTCACAAGAATTGGAAAGAAGATTTTGAAGATTTTATTTCCAAATACTTTGCGAAGATCGAAAAAATTTCAATGATTTCACATAGATTTGAAAAAATCAGAAGATTTCCAATATTCCGCATAGATTTCAAAGAAATATACAAAAAAAAAAAGAAAATTGTATTTTATTACAGAATCAATTTGTCGATTTTTGAGAGAATATTATTTGTTCAGAGCTTTGAGATTATTCTTTAATGTTATAGAAATTTTTAATTGTGGATCTTATTTAATTCCAGAATTAATGTTGAGAAGAAGAAAATACATTTTTTCGGTTGAGGAAGGGAAGGCTCCAATAACCCTTCGGTTTTGTGGAATTTTTTAAAATATATATTTTTCCAATCTGAATATCTTTCAAAAATTTTCTGCTCGAAACCTTGGATTGGAATTTTGGCGCCATTATAAGTCCAAAAAACAGTATCTACCGTATCTACAGACGTTACAGACTTCAAATTGTAGAGGTTATGTTCGAGAGTGGCACTTTAAAGTTTTGGCGCGAAACTCGAATGATATGAATAAAGTATCTCAATGGAGCATGTTTGCCCCCTATTCGAATTGAGGATGCTTTTTACAAATTGAAATCCTTTTTGTCTGTCTCTAATTTCAGTTTGGACACGGTTAATTTGGAGTCGCCTGGGAGAGAAAAATTTCTCGCAGTCTCCTTATTCTATGGAATTGATAATTCATTCTGGAATTTTGGATTTTATTGAAAGCACAATTGAAGAAGAAAAAAGAAAACAGTACCTGCAGCCGCTCAGATTTCACATTTTGAAGGTTATGTTCGAACGTGGTCCTTTATATTCCCGGCGCAAAATTCAACAAAAAAAACCTTTCCTTTTGGTTTCGAAGTTCTCAGGCATTATTTTTCAAACAAAAATATCTTTCAAAAGATAATGCTTGCCCTCCCCTCTCTCATTCTAATAAAGGGCGCTTTTTCAAACTTGAGAACCTTTCCCACGAATTTCAATTTAAGCGCTTTTAAAACAAAAAAACAGTTTCTGAAACTGTTTAGACTCGACATTTTAGAGGTTATGTTTAAACGTGGACCTTTCGATTCCCGGCAGGAAATCCAAACTACGAAACTTTTTTTTTTTGTTTCAAACCTTGCCGGCACTATTTTTAGAACAAAAGTCTCTCTTAATAGGGTCGGGTGATCCTACTAATAATGAAGGGTGCTTTTTCAATCAAAGAGAACGCTTTTTTTTTAAATTTATTCTTCGTCTTACAGTTAATTTCGAATCGAATGGGGACCGGCCGTGGTCTTTTCAAGCTTTCAATTCCCAGCGCCAAATTCGAATAACAAAACTTTCCATTCCCGTTCTGAACACTTCAAGCACTATTTTTTAGACAAAAATTTATCTCACTAGAGTACTTTTTACCTATGTTAATGAAGGGCGCTTTTTGAAACTCGGAAATCTCTCTTTCTTAATTCAATATTTGTATGAAAAAAGTTAATTTGCAATTGGCTGGCGAAGAAAAGGTTTCAGCAACCTTATAATTTTATGGAATTAATTATTATTCTGAAAACTTCAGGGTCAGATTTTAAGGCCACTAAAAAAAAACAGTTTCTAATACCGTTTGAACTTCACATTGAAGAGGTTATGTGCAAACGTGAACCTATCAGTTTTGGGCGCCAAACTCAAATAAAGAAACTTCTTTTTCTATTTTTAAACCCTTCCGGCACTTTCTCCGAACAGAAATCCATCTCACTAGAGTATTTTTGCACCCATTTTAATGGGGGGCCCTTCTTTAAACTTGGAAAGATTTTTCCTGATTTTAATTTTTGTTTTGAAAAAATCCATTTGGAATCGACTGGAAAAAAACGTTTCAGGAACCCTATAAATTTATGGAATATATCATTTATCTAAAAACTTCGGAACCAGAATTTAGAGCCATTAAAGAAAAATAGTTTCTAATGCCAATCAAACTTCAAATAAAAGAGGTTATGTTCAAACGTGGACCAATCAGTTTTTGGGCGCCAAATTCAAATGACAAAACTTTCTTTTTTTTCAAACCCTTCGGGCCTCGCTCTTGGCACTTTCTCCCGAATTGAAATTCATCTCACCAGAGTATTTTTGCACCCATTTCAATAAGAGACCCTTCTTTTAACTTGGAGAACTTTTGCCTGATTTTAATTTTTGTTTTTAAAAAGTCAATTTGGAATAGACTAGGAAAGGAAAGGTTTCAGGAACCCTGTAAATTTATGGAATTAATCATTTATCTAAAAACTTCGGAATCAGATTTGAAAGCCATTAAAGAAAAACAGTATCTAATATCGCTCAAATTTCACATTAAAGAGGTTATGTTCAAAAGTGGACCTTTCAGTTTTGGGCACCAAATTCAAATAACAAAACTTTCTTTTCCATTGAAAAACCCTTTCGGTACTTTTTTT
>WSXT02003126.1:0-15016 GCA_011762715.2 Neuroterus valhalla
ATATAAATAAAACTTCGGTCAAACAACCACCGTCTCACATATTGTACAGCTTCAAGGTTGCTCATCAGTGAAAGGCACCACAGATTGTGCAGGCACGCTATGAAACCTCAGTAATTAGGGATAATACTGTCATCAAAGCAAATAAGCAGGTCACCATCAAATCGATCTGTTCATGAAGAGGTTCGATTGTCTCGCCATTTCGCCATTATGTTTTTACCTAATTCAGCACTCCGAATTCTAGAACGATCGGACATATCTGCCAAACCATTCGTATTGCTCTGCGCGTTCGATCATGTTAAACCGCATCCACAACTATAATTTGAGTTTTGAATTTCCATAGCCGTTTCTTAGAGTAGCCAGAGAAGGGAATGTCCACTGTCGCAGAGAACCGTTTTTTAAATGTAAGGCTGTAAACTCTAGGAGGGCACCTAGTTTTCTAAAGACACCGTGAAGGGCACCTTACCCAGTTGCCATTCAGCTTTCAGCACACTTGTTCACGCCTAATCTCGGGGGTATCGGCAATGATTCCAGGAGAACCGAACCGAACTGAATGACGTTCTAACCACAAACCTGACTTCAGATAAGAACTTCTCTTGCACATCCAAAAAGCTTCGACCAATCTTCTGCTTTGCGTTACTTGATTTCTTGCCTAGTTCAGATCATGAGCCCTATGCTACTAGATGGAGGAGCGTGTGCTTTGTTGGAGCAATAAATCTTCACGGAAAACCATTCCTAGCTAGGATTGAACAGTCATCTGCAAGTCCCTGGGTAGAGTATCCCTTCTCACGCAGCCTTCAAAAGAAGCAATCTTCGATAATGCACCACAAGAGAGGTGGCAGAACACCCTTGTGTGGACATTTATGCGGTGTTATTCTCCCGAGTAGACTTCACTTGGTTTCGACGCACCTCTGGCCCAGCATGCTTCTGATTCTCCTTACGTAGTGCCACGCCCAACATCAAAGCCTTGGAGCAGATGATTGCTAGGAATGTGTTGCTAAAGACAGTCTCTTTGTCCTGAAACGGTACCCTGGTTCGAATTCCTGCTCCAGTTTCGTTACAACAGCGTACAGCGCAGATTCTGAAAAACAGCCTGCAGCCTAAGCATGAGATGAGAGGACCTCTGATACAGCCTTGAACCAGTTTCTGTTACGTTTTCTGAATGAGGGAAATAAGGCTCATCGTTCTGGAAGTTTTAGTAACAGTGTGGTCATCCTTCCCAGATTTGAGATAGAGAAAACGTTTTTGACGTCTCGTATGAAAACTGGATGGACGCCTTCTGTGCCTAGTGATTTAATATCAACTATCCACACAGCGTTATGTCATTTAGTCATTTTTTTCTCCGTTTACGCTGAGATGCTCAAGGATGATATAACCTATAGTGCCTTTTAGCTTTTGATACAGTTTTCACACCTCAAGGGCATGGAAACTTGTGACGTTGTACACCCAGTTCATCTTCTCAAGGTTTCCCGGCTGCTTAGACCTATGAGGTTTTCTAGTAACCAACTCCAGCTCTTATTTCTTGAGATCTATCGGAAAAAGAGTCTCAAATTACTTGTTTCGCTTGATTCAAAGATGATTCGACGTTTAAATTAAGAAAGAAGCTAGGATTATCACGACAAAATGGAGACTGAATATCAACAACAATGTGATCATTACTTTCGCATCTCATAAGAACGTTTTCAAATGTCCTCCAAATATTTTCCAAGCAAGAAAATCGTTAGGGGGACCTCCACGAATATTCAGAAGAAGGAGATAAGGTCTTCGGAGACGTATACTTCTTATCCTCTATTCACGTTGACCTTTCTTTAGTTATTGAACCTAGGTTAGTCACATTCATACTCAGAGGATGAGACTTGCTTCATGGTCCTTTCAGGAGCGTGAACGTTATGAAGTGAGATGCAGGAGCGTAAGCGCATCTAATAGATACTGTACGTTAGATTCGGAATGCAGCAAAATAAACATGATACTGCAGGACTAGATGTTTTTGATGGAATGTATTTAAACTTGAACGTGAGAGATTCATACATGTTTTGGGCATGAGAACCTTTCTCTCTATACCTCTAGTCACCTTCTAGATAGTAGGATGGTAAACATAGCATAATTAGTGACCTTCCCTTCTGAATGAAGATGACTGATAGATGATGCTTTATGAAGCATCCTCATGAAGAACGGTGCTTTCAACTGATCCTATTTTTGATACGTTAATGTCTGATGATAATCACCTGATAAATACGGTCAATGGCAGAAACCGACATTATTCCTTATTCCAAATATATTCTCTTTGCATAAGAGATCTTGTGCAGAAAATACTCATTATTATGTGGTTATATTCTCATCCTTGATGTCTTTCTCTCATTATTAAGTTCTTTCCGCGCATGAGAAAATAAAATTGTTTGTTCATTGTTACAGATGTTACTCTGCAGTTCGAATGTTTACCCAATGGTTGCCCTATTCCCGGTTTACCTCGTGTCAGAACTCCTTATTCTCCTGACAGACAGAGTTTTCATGACGAACGAAATTCTCCTCAGAGGTCTCCTCATTTGGATGAGCCTTCTATTCGTGTCAGGTCTAGATCTCCTCCAAGGCGTCCGCCGTCTACTCTTATGCTTCCTCCTACCCTGCTTCCTTCACCCGGCGGAGTTGGATGTGGAATCGAAAAACTTCGATTCATTCGGCTTGTTCCCTATGATTTTCCAGACCAGATACTAGAACTTCGGAAATTCACTTTTCCTGCAAATACACCTATTAAATTACACGTAGGAAATAAAACCTACGTACGCATGCCGGCTCGAGAACAAATTGTATTATCGAAATTCGATGGTGACGCCCTTGCAATATTGGCGGACAAAAATACTCTTGCTGGGATGTTTTATGGTCGCGGAAGAAAGCGGACGAAAATAAACATAAACAGTGGCCTGATTACTCCAATGACTTCGGATGAAATTGCAAAAACTCCAATAGGCCTTCGCCGCTCAATCAATGCGAGCTATGAAGTAAAGCTGATAGACCACGTGCAAAGCGCTATCCTCGACACGGATCATCCTAATAGAATAAGAACATCAAAAACGAGAATATGATTTCGTTTGTTATAAAAATTGAAAGTGCTATGGTCCTCAAGGCCTTTGTGTTCTGTTTTTTCCAAGAGCATTCTTTTCCTCGTGAGAAAAAATGTCATTAAAAAACTGCTTCTGAACTGGCAATAAATCATAATTTCTTGTTTGCTATTTCTGTATTTACGAACATTTTTATCCCCTTTATCCCAATTAGGTT
Source organism: Neuroterus valhalla (assembly GCA_011762715.2). Lineage (NCBI taxonomy): Eukaryota > Metazoa > Arthropoda > Insecta > Hymenoptera > Cynipidae > Neuroterus > Neuroterus valhalla. Next base: position 3,271 of record WSXT02003126.1, read on the forward strand.
CACGTAATCACATGGTAAATTCCGAGAAAAGAGTAATACCACGAGATCTACCTACCGTTCAGCGAGTAAAACAGTCATCTCACAATACATGATAAAAATAAATCTTAGGAGTTTTAGGTGTCACTCCAAGGTATGAATACAAGAGGCTTTTCAAAAGTCGATCGCGATTAAGATTTAGAGTTCGAACAGTGTATTTTGATGCCAAAGTACGTTCTTGTAGTCCCGCAGAGAAATCCGTGGCCTTGAGGCGATCAACACCTCTTAACCAAGCAGGTGAAATAATTTAGTAGCAGAAGTAGAATCCCTATTCCGGTAAGTTCGATTTCGATACATAGAGCCCAAGATCTTTAGTATGATTTGTACGAGAGACTACTGAACTCTGGTTTTCTTCCATTTCAAATACGGTACAGGATTAGATTTTATGATTTCCGGTCACGTGAGAGAACCCTAGTACCAATTTGATAAGTACAAGGCATAAGTTCATGTAGCACACCGAGATTTTTTAATATTTCCAAAGAGGTTTCGACTCACCTAGAGGAAGAGAGGGATCTTCTGATTTATTTGATTGCAAATCGGAAATAGTTGAAATACAAAAATTTTTCTAAGTTTCTCATTTTAGTTACAGACGGTCCTGTTTATCATACGCAAACCAAGGAATCTTCTGTACCGTCCAATTTCACTCAAAAATCTTCCAGAAATATTTTCACGTCATTGAGACAAGATGGAAGTTTATATGATCAATAAATTAAATAAAACTTTCTACGAAAAAAGGTCTGGCTTCTCTACTCTCCTAGGAGGTAAAAGTATGTTTCGAGGATTTGATTAGTTCAGTCGGTCGGTGCAGTAGATTTCTCGGTTTGCGTATGGTAAACAGAGTCTCCTGTTATAGCTGTTTAGGGTAAACAAAATGAGAATCCTAGAATAAAATTCTGTAACTGTGTATAGCTAGAAAGCGTACAATTTCTCCGAGAAGAGGCATTGATGGACCGTTCCGTAGCTTAGTTGGCAGAGCACCCGTTCGGTTTGGTTGGGATCTCAGCTAAGCAGGGAAGTCGGTCCTTTTTTCACAAAAAGTTGTGTTTGATCGTTGAAATAGTTTTTGTACCAGGAAAGTTTTCAGGTGATAATAAGTAATTTACGATATCTTCATAGAACCTGGTTCATTACCCATGTTTTGTTTGGCTTTCAAGGGTATGAAAGGTGGCAATCGTAATAATCATAATCATCAATAACTTTAATAATGAGTGTGATGGTATGTACCCTTCACCCTTATGTATTCAATCCAAGGACAATTATGAGTTTTGGGGGAAGGACTTCACGGACTATGAAATCCTCATAATGTTCGCTTATTCCTCAGTTAGTTTCTGGGTCTCTGCGCAGTCATTGCAGTACAAGGACATGGGAAGCAAGTTCATCAACCTGGTGTGCAGTATACCATTTTCGAAGACCATTAGTGATATACGAGTACGGCTATATAGCATCTATTAGAAAATTTTGAAATCGATTCTTGAAAGCGTAATCCTTCAACGCAGACAAATATTTGAAGTTAGTTTTTGTCCGGAAGACGACTTTTTGCTCCTATCCCATTTTGCTAGTAATAATGCCTGCCCTCATATAGTGCCTATTGTTCCATTAGAAAAAAAATCGCTGATATTCGCGATGGTTCAATTCAAAAGCCTAAGCGTTCAACTACCTTGATTTTTTAATAACTTCAGATCGAATCGCTATCATTTAAAAAAATAAATAAATAGATGAAGACTCTCTAGTTCCCGAAATATCGTCATTTACCTAGGACCGTGTGCCAACACACAGTGTTGAGACCTGCCTGCTAGTGGAACCAGCTATACTTCTCACGTTCCTCTATTCTTTGATTCTGTGTGTGTGTGTGTGTGTGTGTGTATGCTTATTGTGACGTGGTATTTCATACATGCTCAAAATCAATTGAAATTAGATTTTTTTTTTATTTCTATAAAATACCTGTTCGAGCACTGAATCAAATATTCCTGTCATTCTTCAGAGACTCCGCGTCAGGATGGCGTGTTGCCCATTTGAATCCTGTATGGACCTTAGGGAAAACAGAAATACATCACCACTTAGCATTCTCAGACTGGAGGTCCAGGTCAACTTAAAAAAAAAACATTGAATCCTCGCCTTTTTCCATTTCACGCGTTTTTACACCTGGGACTTTTAGGGCCGGCGGCCCTGCCCAAATACTGAGGAACATGACCTCCAACGTCAAAGGAAGTTGAAGAGTTCCGTGACACAAAATCCTTAGAAATTGATTACTCTGATTGACGGGAATATCAACCATTTCTTCGGCAAGATTTTACACTATCATTCTCTGTACAGTCTCTCTCTCACTACAAAGTATTGGGCCCAGCGGACTAAAAGATACAACTGTTGGAGTTAGAAAGCAAACGCTTACCAATCTTAGAATATTGACCAAGGATTCGACCCACTTCTCCCTTTTTGTGGGGATGTGTAATCAATCAAAGGATCGTGAAAGAATCTGAAAATAACCATGATGCCGCCAATCAACCAAGGAGGGGCTAAACTGCTCGACCACACTTTGAAGTGGATATAAGTGGGAACCTGGTTAGTTTTTCGACGGTTTCGAAGTCATCTAAAACGCTTATTGGTTAGAAAAATTTGTTAGTTACCCACGTAGAAGAGCATAAAATTAGCTTTTCAGAGGGAGGAGGGGGTTAGGGGAAATGATGATGCCAAATGGTATCATAGAGTCTCTCATGAGCGAAATCGTAATCCATATAAGTTTGTAAAATGCTTCCCATAAAACATTCCAGGACTGACAAATCTATCAGTTCCTGCATGGTCTCGCAAAGAAATTTGTACTTATAATATATAAAGAAATATGAAAAAAGCGAAGAAATCTGAGTGGCTCACGAGCATCTTATAATGTTTTTCTTCGGCATATGCACTCTGGAATATGCAAGGGAGTAACGACACTGACAAAAGCAGAGAAAGATGACCTTAGTAGGTTCTTGAAAAGAATCAATCCTCCCTCTCCGAAAAAGTAACCTGCAGAGAAATCGATCGAGCACGTGATAGACACTCAAGGTCATACTCCAGTAAGGCAAAGGAACTATGGCATGTCGGCGGAAGTGCATAAAGCTCTTCTGGCGAAAGCTGGGAAGCTAGAAGATAATCACATAGTTGAGTTGTCTCAAAGTGAATGGTGTCGTCCAGCTGTAATGGTTTTCTTATAGTTTGGGAGTAGGAGTGGACGTGATTCAGGATCAAGATCGTCTGGAACAGGTAATAGCATATGCCAGTAGATGGCTCTAAAACCTTCGGAACCCTACGAGCGGATTAGCTCGCTGATCACTAGACCTCGTAGAGTACGATTTCTAGGTCCTCCATAGGAAGGACTTTCGAGACTATGCAGCACCTTCTTGACGCGCTTTCACGAATCTATGAGAAATAAGAGGAACCCCAGTTTTCGGAGATGAAACCTGTCCAGGTCGATTGTTATAAAAAGGCGCTGTCAGGTAGTGAGAGACTTTCCTCTAAGATATCGGAGTTGGGAAATGATGGATGGAATACTGTATCGGTATCAAAATAATCCTCCATCAAAAGACTTCCTGAATGATTTTAATGCGTGAAAATGTGTCATTACACAGGATCAAATAGACACATGATGAGCGACATTAATGAGAAACCCGAATCTGGCCATCTAAAAGATGGAAATACCTATTATAGGTCCAAACTGCGTTACTAATACTACTAGCAATGTTCCAAAAGATTTTAGCACGTTCAATACCCAGCGTAAAACTTGTGAACTAACAAAGTCAGATCAGCAGGACCTAAGGCTTGAATAGGCGACAGGTTGGTTCAAGGACCCTGGGTAGTGGTAGCCACGGACATGATGGGGCCGTTCCTAGGCGTTAAAAGTGAAATGATAACTTGGTAGTCTACCGAGACTATTCCACGAAGAATAATGGGGTGACTTCTTTAGAATAATCCAACGCTGCCAGCGTCACAAGTTATCACGCTTCGAAACTATTTTCTATTATTCTTAGATTGAGACCAATCTGAGGACGAAGGAATGAATGAAGCAGCCGCGTTATACTAGGAACATAAGAACTCAGGTGAGAGGGTAGAAACGACCGCTGGGGAAGAATCGGAACGCAGAACAATATAATTTATGGAATCTAGGCAAAAGTGATCAGCTGCTGGTGACAACAACGAGGGTCCGAGTCGCAAGAGGGTGAGAGATCGCTCGTATTCCACCTATACTTCACAGTAATAAGCTGTAAAAAAATATGACAACCTCACCGCAACAGATTTTTGGGGGAAACTGGTTGAAGGGTTCTCTATTAAGGGATCTCTATTTCAGATGTCCTGGATGCGATCAACACCCCTCCTGGAGTTTCCAATCAGTGACGGGCGTACAGTTTACCGACTCTATCAGAGGTCCTATTCCGCTGGCAGCTGAGTGGTCCAAATACGAAGGTGTTGGATCGCCTTCTCAGACAAAGAATCATCGAGCCAGTGTCGGACTCGTACCGTTTCTGGGCTCGTAAAGAAATCCTTCCAAAACGAAGAGGGAGTAGCCAGACCATGTTGGCTCCGACGTCAGACAAAAAAAGGTTGAAGCCCTCTCAGAAGGAAAGATAGGGCAGGAAAGTCATGCAATGAGTGCAGAATAATTCAACGTATATGCGGTCCCTAGACCGTATTCCTAGGGAAGGTGAATGCAAAAGCCGTTCGGGAAGTGTGGAAAATCGAAGCATCGCCGGAACGACTGCCCGGCGTTTAAGGAACGCTCAGCAGAAAAACAGAATATAACAAATGCAATGAAAATTATGATTGTAACATAGATAAAATAAAATATAGAATACAATGCCATTGTGAGCCCTATTGGAAAGTTAGGTTCCCCATCAATGAAGATGACTGTCTCGCATGTACTGATGTCGATTATTACTTCTGAACTCAATAGAAGAGAAGAAAGAATACAACTTCTATCGTTTTTCTCTGGTTATCATTGAAACAGGCATATGGAATCTCTCATTATTAAATATCAAAGTTAAATTTTGATGATCGAAATTGGAAAAACTGATCAGGTGATAAAGATGAAAATGGTCAGGAAGCAGGGAGAGGGAAGTCGTTGAGCTTCCGAAATTGGAGAAAAATATTACAACAATCATTTAGGAATAAGGGCTCTTTGCTCACTTCCACTTGGATAGTTCTGGTTAGAAGTCTGATTTTGCTCCACTTTGGCTACTGCTGTTTGGTACCTGACAATTTGAATTACAAGCTTGAGGGTGCATTGGATGCTTGTGTTCGCTTGATTCCCAAAATTCTACTGCATAGAACTTGTAAGCTCCAAAATTTGTTCATAGTAAGAGGCGCACAACTATACTTCAAACCCCACTTTTAAACATTTTACCAGTAAAATTTCCATCTTTTACTATGTGAGATCTGAACCTGATTTCCCTTATGTTCCTTTTCCGTTCTTTTCCTCGAAAGTTCGTTGATATTATTTCTTCAACACGTACATAATTCCGCTCGTCTGTACTCTTTACTTGTTGTCCAATGTCTGTACTCTTTAGTTGTTTCAGAGCAACCGACTGTTTCTCCATAGGGTTCCAGTCGGCTTATTCCTGGTAGTCGGAAAGGTCCTTGAAATGCGACAGGTTTTCAATGAAACCGCGTTTTCAGCCACTGCTAGTAACTTCCTGACTCCTGCGTTCGTGATGTTCAGTACTTCTTGCGTGCACATTGCATGTAGCCGATGTCATAATATGATAAATACATGGATGTTTTACATTTCTTCACATTGTCTTCACTTTATGCCTAAGTTTTCTATACTCATGTAATGGATGTCCCATAATTCACGCACTTTTTGGTCGGCATTTCGCATGACTATTTTGCATAAACTTTTCAGAATTTTGTGCTCTCTCGTTCCAGTGATCAGCATCGATCTCTTTGATCTCGTGATTACACAGACTTGTATTTCCTCCAATGGGATTATTCAAAGTCACATGTCTACAACCGTGCATTGTAGGAGGAGATTTAACGTTTCATCAACGAATTCAGCGACATTCATGCAAAATGATCATGTGAAATTTCTACGGAGGAGTGCGTATGTATGTGCTAGCAAAGTCGTGAAGGTCATCTGCCTGTTGTGCTGTTCCTTAATAATCCTATCCTATCCTATCTAATTAACTTTTTCTTATAAATCGAAAAAATGTGTCTTCTATGCAATTTAAATCTTGTGTAATTTATGAAATACCCTTTATATTGCTTGTATAGGTTGCCTGCGCTCTTCAGTCAAGTGACCAAGCAAATGTGACATCCCAACTTTGAGGCCTGAAAAGGGCCTTGGAGATTTTTTATCCCTCAATATAAATATAAAAGTAGAAATTCCGGAGCTTAAACGACCCAAACATATCCATGAATTATAGCACTAGACGGAAAAATTATTATTTCAGCATCAATCAAAAGAAACAGGCGACTTTTGTCGACCGCGGCATAGAATACCTTTCTTCAATAGTGCATGCGATATTTTTCTATAGTACATATTGGACAGAAAGCAGATATTTGAGTGCAAATGAAGCAAGCCGATATTGCCGTTTCTCCATGGAAAAAAAAATAAAAAAGTTACGTTGAAGAAGAAAAATCTTGTAACATATTTAGAACAACTCTGAAGCTCTGTTAATGCTGATGCTCAAGATTCTTTGTTGGAGACTTTACGACTGAGCTTTCTTTGTTGAAGACTTTACGACTGAGCTTTTCTCTGTTAGTTTATGGCTAACGTACAGCAACACCTAGCTCGCATCACTCGAACTCAAATTCACGGTTATCGTGCATGTTTTGAAGAAACCTCTGTCTATCCGCTCCTGGAAAAGACGAGCTGTGACATTGACAAATCAGAGAAGCCTTAAGAGGGCTGGGTACACCGAGGGCAAATCCGAGCTGAGTGTGCAAGAGAGACAGAAATATGATAGGCACGCCCAAAAAGGTGGAGTTTTTGAGCGGTACATAGTGAAAAAACGGTGAAAAAAGTTTCTCCCAATAACACCAAAAGCATGAGACAGTCGGCATGGGTCAGGGAGTAACGGGTAGTCTGAACCTTCGCGGCGAGGGCGAAGGGTAACATGTGGCAGAATTACTAAGGAAGCCGCATAGCAGGTATCATATGATTTTATAGGTACCCGAAACTTTTTACTGAATATTGTGCAGAATGATCTCCCATTTCCGACGGTATCAGGTGCTTTCCCGGATTAACAGTTATTCTGTAGGAAAAAAAGCTTGGATGTATAATAGAAAAAAACTTAGAAAACTTGAAGCAACTATCAAAAAAGGTATCAAATAGTAATTCAAATGTTTGGAAAATTTTAATTTATTTTAGACAAATAAGTGAATGAAAATGGTTTCGTGAAGATTGACAACGAATTGTCCATTGGTTCGCACTAAATTTGAACGATTCAGGGATATATTACTTAGAAGTGGAAGCTTAGTATCATATTTGGTAATCAAATAAATATTGATAATTGTTTAAGCCTGATTAATTAACAAATGCACTGTTGGGCTATTTTTGGAGGAACAAACTTGATTTTTTCGATACAATTTTCTGTAAATAACTAAATTTTAAATTTTCAAAAGGACATTTCGATGACAGTTAACAATTTCATCGCAAACAACAATTGTTTCAACAAATATTTATCATTCACATCACAATCATGAGAATTAACAAATAAAATACGTTTCTCTTTCATGGAATTGATAGACAGCTATTAAGCAATGATGTCTCAGTATGAAGCGGTAACATTTTGCAATTGTTTAAACAACCCTAATTAACAAATGCATAACTGGGACATTTTTGGGGGTGCAAACTGCATTGTCTCGAGGTAATTAGATGTAAATAACTAACTTCTAAATTTTTCAAGAACATTACGATAAAAATTAACAATTTCATTGCAAACAACAATTGTTTTACACATATTTGTCATTTCACATCACAATTATGAAAATTAACAAATAAAATACCTGTCTCTTTTATGAAATTGATAGGCAGCTATTTAGCAATGATTTCTCAGTATGAATGGGCAACATTGTACAATTGTTTAAACAAACCTAATGAACAAATGCATAATTTGGATATTTTTGGGGGTACAAACAGCATTTTCTCGAGGTTATTAGATGTAAATAACTAACTTCTAAATTTTCCAAGAACATTACGATGAAAATTAACAATTTCATCGCAAACAACAATTGTTTTACACATATTTATCATTTCACATCACAATTATGAAAATTAACAAATAAAATACCTGTCTCTTTTATGGAATTGATAGGCAGCTATTTAGCAATGATTTCTCAGTATGAATGGGCAACATTGTACAATTGTTTAAACAAACCTAATGAACAAATGCATAATTTGGATATTTTTGGGGGTATAAACAGCATTTTCTCGAGGTAATTAGATGTAAATAACTAACTGCTAAATTTTCCAAGAACATTACGATGAAAATTAACAATTTCATCGCAAAAAACAATTGTTTCAACACATATTTATCATTTCACATCACAATTATGAAAATTAACAAATAAAATTCCTTTCTCTTTTATGGAATTGATAGACAGCTATTCAGCAATGATTTCTCAGTATGAATGGGCAACATTTTACAATTGTTTAAACAAACTTAATTAACAAATGCATAATTGGGATATTTTTGGGGGTACAAACTGCATTTCTCGAGGTAATTAGATGTAAATAACTAACTTGTAAATTTTTCAAGAACATTTCGATGTCAGTTAACAATTTCATCGCAAACAACATTTGTTTCAACAAATATTTATTATTTCACATCTCAATTCTTAAAAAGTTCAAATACAATTTTTACGAAGCTCACATGCAAAAGTATTGTGATTTCATCCTCAATAATTCAATATTAGTCTAATCTACATTGAAAAAGTCAGCGGCCCCCCCCCCCCCAGATTTATTATTATTTTTTTTTATTTATTTTTTTTTAAAGAGGAGGTGAGAATGCATTTACGCACTAAGTGTAGGACTCAGCCTAAAAAGAAAAGGCAATACCCACTAAACTCACCTCCTCTCGCGATCAAGCCATGTTTATGGGACCGCTTCTGTATTACTCCTGGTCTCTTCAACTTGTTCCCGGTCCTGAGTCGCTGAAGATTTTTTTGCTCCTCGACTTAGCGGATCTCTGATGTCAGATTTCTGGAGTCGTTGTGGATAAAGTGGGTTCACAATCTCTGGAAGAAGACAATCGTGGTAGAAGCTGGAAAATATGTTACTTATTAACCCAATATGTAACTTACCATTTTTAGTATTATAATCATTATAATATAATATTATTAATAATTATATACAGCATAAAAGAATAAAAATGAGTAAAACTTGCCTGATTGAAGAATTTTTCATCTTATGTTCCCAAAAGGCATCGTCTTTTTCGATGATTTCGAATGTTAAAAAATTTTTGGTGAACATAATGAAGAAGCAGTTCTTTCTCCTAGTAATGTGTAACTGGCCTTAAACCTGATAATAGCAGTCACTAGTTGGCTTCAGAATGGGCTTACCATCAACGATGTCGCAGTACTTCAACTGAAAACAATACACAAAATTTAGAAACATGGTGATATTATGTGAGAATGTGACGTATCATACATACTTTGTTATCGAATATCGCTTCTTCAGGTGAATCATATTCATCTGCAGATGATGGACACTTTATTTCGACGATCGAATCATCGCCAATGAAACCGTCTTTACACAATAAAAATTGAAATGATAAGTAGAGACAATTAAGCATTTTAAAGGAAGTATGAAACGATCAATTTACATGAAAATTGTATATTACCTGGACTTGCTGCGAGGAATTGGTATTCAGTATCCACGACCAGCCCAGACTCCTTGACGATGATACCATGCTCCTGTTCTAAAACTTTCTTTGCCACTTCCTCCATCTCAATACTGTGCTTCATCGCCTTGGTTTGAATATTAGAATACAGTATTCCATATACTGTATTCTTGCAGGAAGTAGTTGGTCTCAGCTTGCAAATACTTCCGAATTTGGATGCTGTCAGTCGCTTTCTCATTTCCGCCTTCCAGAAGTCACTACTGGATCGCCCAACAGTATCTAGCTGCAGTTTTTGCAAGTCTGAGTTACACAACCTAAACTCCCTGTCCAAGAATTCATCCATTTTTTTGTATATTCTTGAGGGCTCATCTCGTCCAACTCTACTAATCCGTAGTCTCTGTCTGGGCCTGCGCCGGTTTCCTTTTTTTTTCTGTCCTCGGTTTTTCTCCGTTCTCTGTGCTTTTCTGCAGCGTGTTTCTTCCGGTCCTCAAATATTTTTGTTATATGGCCTGGAAGATGCTCCTGGAGTATGGCTTTATGAACGGATGCAAAAAATTCCCCGGTGTTAGCAGACACCACGGCACCTTGACATCGCGTTTCTTATCCATCCCTCAGAGAAAAGTTTACTCTTTTGCCACCCACAAATTTATTTATGATGCTGTTAAATTGCTCACATACATTATTGTCAACATCATGCAGAAGACTTGAGGCATTATTAACCAGACGTCTATTAACAGCCATCACGTCCTCATACAAAGTGGATTTTCGCATTTCAGGAATCATATTGATTTCTCCTTCTTTTGGTCCCAGACGGAAGTAGGAGTCACATTTGTTGTGTTCCCCTAGTCTGTGGTGTACGCTGTTCCGAATATCATTCCTTAGATCTTGGGTCTTGGCAGCCGTAGTACCATCTCCATTCTTACGGAAGTCTATAGCCTTGGTGACAGCTACTCGGAAGCGAAGAAGACTCGCACCCAGTTTTTTCCTGATAGGTAATGGATACCCAAGCTGCGTCTCATTGCTGATTTCTTTCAGCTTGTAGCAATAGTTTCGCAACAAATGATTCTTGCATTCTATTTTAACAATACTGAAAGAAGCTCCATACGGTTTAATGTCCATCAGCCTTTTGGGGACGCTGAAGTCTCCATCGCCTGCAAGTTGGAATATAAATATATGTATTTACGTTTCAAAATATTAGGAATGAGGGAAGTTTACCAGCATTAACGTTTTGATCAATTTTGTACCTATCAGTTCTTTATATGTAACTCCGTACATGGGTAGACTTTGCCTGAAACCTTCGGCCACTATGTTGGCTTCTATACTCGTTGCACTTTTATTCCAATTCAGGAAGCATTCGTGCTCGGGTGCCACTCCATCGTCATATTTTGCCGAAGAGCATATTGAGCAATAACGATTCCTCACTCCGATGAACAGTACCTTCCCAGTTCTGAAGCCAACAATAGATGCCTGTAAGAAAATTTATGTGAGATGTTATTCGGTTTCGACTAGCGTGGGGTTATTTGTTGGTCGATGTTATGGACGTTGTCGATCTACTAGTCAATAAAGTTTCTTTTTTTCCCACAAAAAAGAAACACTCTTTTTGAACAATCTCTCGCCCAGCGACGCCGGGCGTCATCACGTTAATAGGATGGTAATACTAGAAGTGAGAAGGTTTTCTTTTTAAAAACGGATGTTACTTAGATATCACTAAAGGAGTCTCTATTCCATACCTATTGCGTATATTGTTGAAAAATTCTCTCTTCTTGCGGTCACCAATACTTTCCATGATTCCAATCTTATGTTTTTAATTTGTGTGAGATATTATTCGGTTTCGACTAGCGTGGGGTTAATTTGTTGGTCGATGTTATGGACGTTGTCGATCTACTAGTCAATGAAGC
>WSXT02003137.1:0-15016 GCA_011762715.2 Neuroterus valhalla
TCGTGAAGCCAGAAATAATAGTTTCTTTACATCGCTACAGTTCTTGATGTGTTCGCGCGGATCCTTTTGCAACTCCTTCCAAATTAATTTTCGCGGTCATACTACGATTATAATATGAATCGAGGAAGAATTCTGTATGCACAAAAACTGAAATTTTCCACGAATTCGTGTTCGTAAATTTGAATTTTTTTCCATTAATAAAGAATTCGGTTTGCCGTCTGGGCTTCCTATTCTGTAACAAGACCTGGCGGCCGCTGCTGTTTCAGAATGACATTTTTTTCAGTACTGCACAAAACTCTCAATTATTTATACAATTCTTATTATCAACTGCTCAACTTCGTCAGTTTCCACATAAGATATTTCGTTTTCGTCCTGAAATAAACTAAAATCACATTTCTTGTTCCTAAATACTGTAGGAAATTTAAGCAGCATAGGTATTTTAAATAATCAAGACAATTTGAATTGGAAAATACATGACTTTCTCTGTTTTGACTTTAGAGAAGATATTGGATTTGTTTAAAGTAGGACCACCCTCGTTTTTACCAGATGTCCGCGTTTCAAAACGATCCAAACCCGAAGAATATACCGATCTTCTTACTACGCGTTGATTTTTTCAAATTTTTAAAAATGTGTTTATCCAATATGTGTGTGAAAATTTTACAAACCCCAATATAGAAGAATCTCTAGTCGGCGAATCTACATCATTAGAGCAGGATGAGTACACTATATTTGCCCTTTTATATTTCCCTCGAATTTTATTCAGAAGATTGATTGTTTATCACGCGTTGATTTATCCAAATTTTTAAAAATGTGTCTATCCATTATTTTTGTGAAAAAGCTGCATATCCGAATAAAGAAGAATCTTTTGTCGACAAATCTACATCCTTAGAGGAGGATGAGTACATTATATCTGCCCTTCAAATTGCCCTCAAATTTCATTTAGTGGATGAAGTGTTTTTTGTTGAAAATTTTAAGGTTCTTTCGCAGTTGCATTTGGAGGTTTTCCTTGTTAATTCATATCTTGTTGAAATGTGTGTTTCCATGATTTTTTCTAAGAGGTGACAGTTCTCAATATAAGAAAGTCTGCAGTCGCTGAACTTGCAAGATTGTGCAGGGATGAGTGCCTTGCTTTTGCCCTTTTAATTTCCCCCGGAGTTTTATAAGAGAATCTTCTCAGTATGTTGAAAAGTAGACTTACCTTATGTGGTTGAAATCGGAAGTTTTTTCTTTTGAATTCATGTTTTTGAATGAGGCTGAATTGTGCTGTTTAAGATTCAAATAAAATTTTCAAGTGACTCTTTGCGTAGTCGAGGCAAGGACTTGATGGTAAAGACATGTCCATACCACTCTCATAAATACGCGTTTACAAATAAGAGTTATTTTTTCAGCAGTTCGCGGGATCGAGTCTGATCTACTCTTCCTAAATGACCAAACTGCAGGAGATTGTGCCCTCCTCAGTATTTAACTGAACCAATACTTACTCGCTTTGTTCTGGTTTCATCTGTTTCTTCTTCTTTCCTTCCTTCCGTACCTTTCTTTTTCGCCTTTCTCTTTTACCTTCCTTTCTACCTCCTTTACACGACTGATGATTGGTGATGACTGAAATTATGGATTCATACACCACTATATAACTAATTAGCTCTTCGTTTGGACATGACTTTATTTACGAAGCATTTTCTCACCTAAAGTTAGTGCTTGGGCGGATAATTTATATAATAAATAATACAAACTATAATGTAGCCTCGGATGACGAGACTGCCGCTCTCTTTAACGGACCGTGTGCCCCCGGAAATGTTGCAGGTGATGAATGGAGACTGAGTGGGTGGAATTGCAGAAGTGTAAATGATCTAAAGGTAAAAGAATTGCAGGATACTATGCGCATAAGAAAGCTCGATATTTTGTACGTGCCGGAAACAAAGAAAAAGGGATATGAGATTATTAAGGTCGAGAATGGTCTTGAACTTTGGCCAGTAGTAGACAATGAAACACACGCTAGCCGAGGAATTGGTCTAATTATGAATGAGAGAGCAAAAGAGCATGTCAAAATGTATAGGTGTGTATCTCCTAGATTATTATGGAGTAAAACGAGAGTGGGAATCAGGAGACTGTTTAGGGTTACCCACTCTCCGGGTTCCACTCGGAGACTACGGGTTTCAGGATCGGTCTCCGGGTCTCCGTGTGAGAACTTTTTTCTCCGGGTTCACCACCAGCCTGGAAGTGGTTATTTTTTCCACAGAGATCTCGTGATGATGAAGTATGACATGACGACGGCAAATCTTCAGAAAAATATTTGATGAAATATTTTCAAAGTTCCTTTTCTTGCCTTGACTTCCACTCTGCCCCTTCCCCTGCCCCCTTCAACATATAACTCCGGGCCGAGCTACTCACCGAGTTGGTAACTCTAAGACTGTTTATTGTAGCATGCTATGCTCCCGTTGATGGTGACAGTAAATAGGCAAAAGACACCTTTTGGGACTCGTTGAATGATATAATAGAAACATGTGATTCAGGCCAAAGAATAACATAACTCGGAGACATGAACGGTTGGATTTGTGTGCAACGCGAAGGTACTGACAGAGTACTTGGTTATTTCGGAGACACAAACGAATGGTCATGGGGATAAATTATTCAGCTTGTGCTTGGAAAAAGGTTTTTTTATTACAAACACTTGGTTCAGGCACAAAATGATACACATGTATACTTGGTGCAGAGGCGAAAGCCATAGTATGATCAATTCTGTTGTAGCAGACGAAAGACTGAGAGGGCTTGTAAAAGATACAAGGCTCATGAGAGGTTTTGAATGCGGATCGGATCACTGTCCAATAGTTTCAAAAATTACCCTAGGTCAAGGATAGAAGAGAAGGAAAATGATTAAAAAATCAAAACAGTCGCGAGCCAGAATAGAGAATTCGCAAAAACCAGAAGGACAAGAAGTATATTGTGAAAAGCTGGATAAATATTTAGGGCATCACAAAGATGATTGGAAGACAGAATTACCAAAAATGCCGTCAACGAGAAAAAAGGAGCTTACTCGAGAATGTTGAATATTAGAGGTATTAGCGATCAGGAAAGGACTGGGATCATGAAAGAGTATAGGGATAAAAAGAGGAAAGCAAAGATACTAGTAAAAGAGAACAAGGATAAAATCAATACGGAAAAAGATACGAAAATGCAAAATGATTTTGAAGGAAATAAAAAGCTATTCTGGAAAAGGGTTGAGAAGAGTAGAAAAGGAAATACTAGCACTGAGGTAGTCGGACTCAAGAATACTGACGGCGAAATGGTATGGGATTCGGACGAAGTGAAAGTCTGTATGCGGAATTTTTTCGAGAAGCTGTATGAAGGTGAACCCATGGATGGTATTAACCCTGATTATTGTCCCAATCTAGAAGAGAAAGACTGATCCAGGCGACTGTAAAAATTATAAAACGATTAGCCTCTCAGGTACTGTGGGAAAAATATTTACCAAAATACTTATTAACAAAGTCACAGGAATAACAAAGGAAAGGTACTGGGAAGTTCAATGTGGATTTATGTCAGGGAGATCATATGCGGATCAGGTATTCAGCTTGAGACAGATCGAAGAAAAAAACCTAAGAGTAAACAAAAAAGTTTTCTTTGCATTTGTGGACCTGGAGAAAGCTTCCGACAAGGTAAATAGAGCTAAACTTCGGGAGGTCCTAAAAGAATATGGAGTGCTCAGGTGACTTCTGCAAAGCAATAAAAACAATATTTATTGGTAGCGAAGCAAGTGTGAGAGCAAATGGATAACCGAGCGATTGGTTTGATATTAGGCAGGGCGTTAGGCAAGGATGCGTTGTGTCCTCTTGGATGCTTAATATATACATGGACAAAGGTCTGAGAAAGGTTTTCTTTAACGAGAAAGGTGCTGATCTTCGGACAGTGAAAGTTCGTGGCCTTGCGTTTGCAGATGACAAGATCTTTCCGGTGGGATCAGCCGAGGATTTGCAGAGGATTTTGAGCAGACTACCAACATGTAGAGAACGGTTCTTAACATTACCGTGAATAAAACAAAAATTATGGTGTTTGAAGGCAAGGATGTGGAAACAAATTGCAATATTACCCTAAATTGAGAGAGGATATAAGAAGTGGATAATTTCGTGTATCTTGGAAATTTATTTACTTATGACGGCAATATAGACGCAGAGATTTCAAGACGTGTAAATGAGGGTAGAAAGATTATTGGCAGTGTACGGGGTATTACTTAAAGTAAAAATGTAACAAATAAAGCTAAAATTGCGAAATATAATTCAGTGATAGCACCAATTGTCCTGTACGGTAGCGAGACCTGAGCGTATCAAGAAAAGGACAAGAGTAACGTCAACGCTATTAGGATGGAACATCTGCGTAATATGTGCGGTAAAACGCTAATGGCCAAAGTGAGTAATAAGTGGGTTCTCAAAGAATGTGGTTTAGAAGAAATGCTGTTTGACAAGAGTGAAAGAAATTTGCTGAGATAGTTCGGTCACGTTAAGAGAATGGATGAAGAACGATTAACAAACAAGTGTATCTAGGTAGGGTATCTAGGAAGGTAGTATACCCAGAGGTAGACCAAAGAAGGAATGGATAAAATGTGTGAATGAGACTCTAAAGAGGAGAAGTATGAAGAGCCATAGAAACACAAGAGCTTGTATGAAAAGATGCATGAATGTGGAAGAAGCAAGAGATGTGTGCCAGATAGGGATTTTTGGGAAAGGATTGTTTATAGGAAAAAGTGTGAAGCCTGGAACGAAAGATTTTGGATACCAATTGGCCCGTGTGAGAATATCGCTTAGTGGATTATTTTGATGGATTCGCGAAACTCTTTGTACACGGCGTTTGCTAGGGAGATCAGGAAGCGACCCGTGTCGGAGCGATGTTTAACAGTACGAGTGTGTGTCTTTTCTGTTCGCAAAAAACACGCAATGCATCCTAAGACTGATCTAACACCTATCCCTGCCTCCTTCTCATACACATGCCCTGCTCGAAACTTCCCATGGCAAATCTACTTCCAAATCTTCACCTATTAATTTCTCATTCTCCAGTAGTACAACGGGACTGTATTAAGACGAGTTACGCTTTCCCTGGAAGGGTTAATGGTAACATAATAATAATGTATATAATTTTGTGTTTATGTATTTGTATTTATTCGAGAAAAGTCCCTAGGGCTAATTAGCCCTTCAAGGAATAGGTAAAACATAGTGCAAAGAAACTGTGAAACAGCAATCGGTTCGAAGCATATTGGAATACAAAGCTCATAATAAACGGTATTAGGAGTAAAAAGTTCAATCCATAATGCAAGACATTTTACGCACGCGAGCTGAGGGTATAAAACCTAGATAATATAAAATAGGAAAAATATATAAACATACATGTGCACATATTTTGTATGCAATAACAAGTTATGAATAATTGGCATATTGGGTTATATATTTTTCATTAAAATACATGCCAATGTGTGATTTCAAGAGTCGGATTTGAGGTTGTGAATAAGTGATGAAAAAGTAGTTTTTTGAAATGGTATTGTGAGGAAGCCTCTGTCTCTAATTGAAATAGGTAATTTGTTCCAAAGGCGTGCACCACGAATCATAAATGACCTTTGCATTCTACAAGTGCGATGTGGTTGAATTTTTAGTACTGTTTTCCTTTCACGGAGCTTGGACTGTATTGGTTGGTCCTTATTAATAAAATGAAATAGATTAAGAAGGTATTGCGGTGATTTTGTGCTGAACAGGCTATGTAACAGATTGCCCATAAAGAGTCGCCTCCTTTTGGCGACATTAGAAAATCCTGTTCTTTCTCTGTACTGAGTGATATGTTCACTTTTATGAATATTATATATAAACCGGATGCAAGCACCTAATGTACGCTCAAGCTTAGCATTCAGCTCACAAGTAACATCATCATAAGTTACGCAGCCATAATCGAAGAAAGGGATAATGAGGCTTTCACCTAGGAGAATTCGTGTTGCAGTAGTAAGCGACTCTTTATTTCTATTGAGTTGCTGGAGAACTCTGAAAGTTTTCCTTGGAATCTCCGAAATTTGTTCGCTCCAGAAAAGAGTGTGATTGAGTATAAAGCCTAAATCTTTCACTGATTCCATAAACTTAATGCAACGTCCGTCTATAAGAATAGGAGGTAGGGTAGTAATAGTTTCAAGAGATGGAAAGGAAAAAGGTCCAATAATAATAGCCATTGTTTTAGCAGGGTTGAGAGTGAGACCACTATTCAAAGCCCACTGCACCACCAAATCGATATCTCCCTGTACTTTTTAAGTGAATTCTTAAGTGTAGAGATAGGCCTATATAGATAAGGTTTGCAATCGTCGGCATATTTGTGATGCTTGCAATGTCTAAGGTTGCTACCAAGATCAGAGGTGCAAATATTTATTAGCGCAGGGGCAAAAGTGGAACCTTGAGGTACACCACTTTTGACCTCCCCACAGGCATACTGCTTACCGTTGCCTATTTGTACTCTTTCAGAACGATTGCTAAGGTACGACTCGAACCATTTACCTACCATGGCAGAGAGGTTAAGCGATTTGAGCCTAGTTAAGAGAATGTTATGATCAACTGTGTCAAATGCCTTAGCAAAGTCAAAGAGAACAACCACCGCAACCTCCCTTCTATCCATTGCAAGTTTGAAGTCAGCAGTTACTTTAAGTGATGCCATGATCGTGCTATGCCTAGCACGAAATCCAGATTGCATTGGGTCGATCAAATTGTACGCTTCAAGATACGACGTTATTTGCTGGTGAACAATGCACTCAAAAGGTTTAAAAAGGGCGCACAGGATGGAAATAGGTCGCAAATCTTTCGGAGATTCGGGGTGGGATATTTTAGAAATAGGACCAATAATCGCCTCTTTCCAGGTATCAGGAAAAACTCCCAGCTTGGGAGATGCATTATAGATAAGCAGGAGAATAGGGCGAATAATCGGAAAGGCGAGACGTATCATTTTCATTGAAACATTATCTGAACCAAGAGCATTTGATTTTATCTTGTTGAATCTTTTTATTAAGGTATCTTGTGAGATGTCAGGAAAGAAAAATTTAGTGTCATCAAAAGGAGTAAAAACAGTAGAGGGAACAGAGTTCGGAGAAGAAGCAGTGTTCACCAGAGGAGTAGACTTAATTGTAAAGGCCGTTAGTAAGTCTTCAGGGGAGAAATTGTTATCTGGAGACACATTCTTAGGTGGAATAAGTCCCAGCTTTCTCAAGAGAAGCCAGATACTCTCATCTCTGTTTCCGTTCCTAAAAGTATTATAATTATATTGATTAAATGAGTCCCTGATTTTAGTTTGAACTGAGTTCCTCAATATCCAAAATTCAGCTTGAATAGTACTATTTTCTGTTCTTTTTGACAATCTTCGTTTGTTATCTCTTGCTCCCATCGAGTTTTTAATGAAAGAAGTGATCCAGGGAGTTGATTTATTTTCCGCCTGAGAGGTAGGGGGGGGGGGGGGATTTATCAAAAGCCGAAAGTAAAAATGAAGTTGGACAAATTACCTTTCTATTGATATCATTTTCTGTGAAAATTCTATTCCAGTCATGAGAAGAGAGGTGATTACAAAATTCAGCTTCATCTATATGAGAGAAATGACGTATTGCAATAGAAGTTTGAGCAGAGCAGGGAATAAATATGAACTGGTACAGAATGCTGATAAGGTCATGGTTAGAAAAAAATGAAACCGAGTTTTGTGTAGAAGAGATCACCTTATCAAGTTCATCAACAATCATCAGGTCGATCCAGGTACTTGAGTGATCAGTGGGATGGGTGAAACTATGAGGAACTACTGATAATCCTGCAGAGAAAACCACTGATTTTAAGTATTGAGTCAAGTTGTTGGAGGCATTGAGATTCGTGTTGAGATCACCGGTAAGTACAATATTAGAGTAGTTTGGTATAAGGTCGAAAATATCAGCTTCCAGTTCCCTCCCGTAAGAGGCGTTTGGGGGTTTGTAAGTCATACCCACCAAAATACTATCCAGTGGCGAAGATAGATTGATAAGAAGGTACTCAGCAGTAGGGTAATTGTCATGTGGGCTCACTACTACCTGTACACTTTTTAAAGTCTAATGCATATAAAGGCAGACGCCACCCCCTCTTTTCTTATCTCGATCTCTACGGAAAAGCGAGTAATAATCAAGTGTAACAAGAATCGCGGGAAGATTTGGCGTAAGCCAGGTTCCAGACACGGCTCTAATATGATAGGAGCATGACATAAAACGATGTCTGAATTCAAGATAATGGGCTGGTATAGACTGAGCGTTCTCGTGACAAAGGTTTAAAGTTCCCTTTGTAATTGTAGTAAGCGGAGGTCAAATACAGTTCGACAAGTGAGTGTGAGAAATCTTCTAAGAAATTGAATGAGCCACTCAGCAGAGCCAAAGTGGAGGTAACGTAGATCGAAAACTGACAGAGTTCAGAACCCGTAATTAAAAATGAAAACATTTGAAATCGCTAATAAGGAAGTATGAAAAATCGTACTTAACATTTGAGAATATTGCATAATAATGGTCAATAAGCAGCTTCGGTACAAAGTTGAAATACTACAGAAGTAAATATAGAATGAATCAGCAAGTTTATATTGATAAAACTCGAATGGAACAGTATTGAAATCTGATAGCATGCAATAAACCAACAAATCAAAAACAAATTTACGTCTAAGACTGAGACATAAGTGAATATTTCTATCAAGGTATTTAGAATGAGTACAATTGAAAAATATTCGAAATATTGTAAAGAAATCATGATAACAAGCTATGCATAGAAACAAATATAAAAGTAGATAAGCATTAGCTAGCCAAGGAAATAAGTGAAAAATGACGAAGAATGATTTATCAATAAGCGGTACTAAGGTTGCTAGAAGAGGTACAAAATGCAAAAAAAACTTAGCCTATAATTGCTATCGAATGAGTTCAATAGAATGCAAGGTTAAGAGGTGTACTCTCGGTGATCCGTCCTCCTTACGACAAAAAATTCTGCCGCCGGAAATCCAGAGGTTCTTGATTTTATTGTCTCTGCAAAGACCGAGAGCGATGTCATAGAACCTCCTGTTAAATGAGGTTAACGCCTTTAGCAGGTAAATGTACCGCTTGTCCCCTGTCCATCCCCGGTTCCATGTGGAAAAATCCCTATTGATTTCGCGTCTCTCGATAAATTTATCTTGAAGATCCTTTCTGCACAGTTTAGCAACAATTATCGGGGGATTGGAAGAATTAGTTCGCTGATGGCGCTTTGATGATTGGATAGATTTTTACAACATCATCCTTCGCTAGAGGAACATCAAGAGCTCTGGCGACTGAATGAAAAGCAGTCAGAAGGTCCACATCACGCTTCATCAGGAGACCGTGGGTCTCCAGCGTATTGCGCAGGGCTGCCTGTTCATTAACATTGAGTGCATGCTCTAGTCCAACTACTTTTGCCTCCAATTTCATTGTTTCTTTCTATATGTTTTTAAATTTGTCCTTCTGTTCTTCGGTAACTGCTTTGATTTCTGAGAGGGTGGAACTGAAGCTGACATTAAATTCCTTTTGTCGGGTTTCAAATGCATCTAGTCTTGCTAAAATCTCACGCGACTGCGCAAGCGCTTCTTTTTGGCCGTCGGCGACTGTTTGTCTCAAGATTTCGATGAACCCAGTAGGCAGAGTTGATGGGGTCAGAGAAGTGGGAAAAGAGGGTTCAAAATTTGCACCGGTGACGTCATGGCAACTTTCATTCATTATGTTCGCACCTGTGTTGACTCTACTGCCGCTAGGGTGGCACTAGCAGGCAGCGAGGTGCATTCCTTGCAAATATAATCTATTAATCGTTTTTTATGCTAGTCAAAGCCTCTTTGGGACTTCCAGAATTAGCATAGGACAGATAAATTAGAGTACCACACTTCACACAAGCCAGAACGTCTGGACCACCTCTGATGATCGTAACTTCACACTCTGGAAACTTTCCTATGGCAAAATAGGAGACTGGACGTAAAGTATACGTTATAAAACGAAACACCCCGAATATAAACAAAACTAAAAGTTTCTGAAAATTCGAGAGTCACTATCGAACTAGACACCTAAACTATAACAAAATATAGATTTTAGTCAACCATAAATCCAGCAAACTCACGGAATTACAAATAAATTGGAGCGGAGCGAATCGATGCGTCCAGACCCGGTCACTGTCACAGGTCGAAACCTTTCTCATATGTACGCATGTATGCGTGTGTACATGTACGCATGTATGCGTGTGTATATGTATGTCTGCCCCTTTGTGCGCAATATCTTCCAAAGGAATAAATTTGTCAGAGTGGGCTTCGGTACACTCTTTTGGTTTCAGAGACTGAAGGTCGGGTTTGTTAGCCACCTATTTTGGATGAAAACTAATAGACAAGCAACACAAGTTATGAAAAAAATTTATGGACGAAAGTTCTTTAACATAGAATAAGCTAGACATTCGTAGCCAATACCTTTCTTATGAGACGCACAGTTTGTAGTTTAATCGCAAAAATAATACTGTAGATGGAAAAAATTAGTTTCCTCGAAAACAACACAAGGTACAAACATATTATCAAATAAAACTTGTTTATCCATAAAGGGTGGAAATTTTTTATTTCTAAACAGGAGGAGGGGATGTTTTTGTTATCGTAAAAAATAAGTTTGAAAATAAATTTTCATGAACTTTCGTTACGAATATGCATTGAGTAGAAACAAATAAATTTTCTGGAAACACGATAAAAGGTACAATAAAATGTTCCAAATCAGAATTGTTTTCCAAAATTTTATTTGAAACTTTTCGCGCAAAAAGGTCGCGCGCTTTTTTGGAATAAAAGAAAAACACAATGAAAACACGTTTGTTCTACTATCAATCCCATGGTAATTGTAATAAATTGTGTTCGTAATTTCCTAGAAAAGCTGCGAATAAAGAAAATTACACGATGTTTTGCTCTGTTGTTTGAAAAAATCTTTACAGAAATGCAGTGAAGTACAAGACGCAAGATTCGACAGACGCGCGTCCAAGGTGCGCTTAAACTTGCAATTTTTTTGGTCAAACTAAGTGAATTTTTCAAGTTAACTGTTTGAATATCAAAGAAAAGCTATGCATCAGAGATTTCGCTTAGTATTGAAGGAAAGAAAAATTGTTATAATTCATGTTATGTTCAAATGACTACTGGGTGCTTTTCGTTTTTGTTTTTCGCCGTAAGTTATTTATAAAGAATTGTCTGACAGATCCTGAATTGGGTAAAAATTGTGCCCTGTAGACTGATTTTTCCAGAGGCCTGCTCCTTTCTCTACTATACGCCGCGGTTGTTACTGCTACTTCAGAAATTTTGAGAAGGCTTTCTATAGCCTTCCACGAGGGCCTCTTGAACTTTCTAAGAGCGCCCTCAATGCTTTTCCTGAAGCCCTCCAAAGCATCTCTTAAAAGTCCTTAGAGCTTTTTCGTAAGTCTCTAGAGACGTCTTCCAGGCTCTCTAGAGCCTTACGATGATTTTCTTCCCTAGGAGAAATAATATAACTTGTAAGAGAGCCTTCCCCAATCTCTTGAACAATAGGAATTATTTGTACATTATGAGGGGTATATCTTTGGCCTAAAGGGGAATACACTCTGCATTAAAAAGAAAGAATTCAATATTTCACAATACATTAACTCACCTAAAATTTGAAATTCATAGCAAAAACGGGATTGGTTTGATTAATTTGAATGCCTAGGCCATCAATAATTCTAAACAATCAACTGATCCCATTTATTCGGAAGGATTACATGGTTCTATGCACGCGTGTCGAGATCCCTACACGAGGCTACCGATTCCCACAATCTTACCATCCTAATTTACCGAAAGTCCCAAGGCAAAGGTAAAATTATAATGAACAAAAGGAAGAAAAAGAATTCTAGCTACATAGGAACACAATTGCGATTTGAGAAGGTTATGAGTCACCCTCTTTTAAACTTGGTTAGGCTGTGGCGGACCACTCTCAAGAGAAGAAAGAACACTCGCGGCACTCATAAGAGGTGGCAGAACTCCACGGTCGGAACACGTGACCTAATATTTTTTCACGCACGAATCTCACTTAAAATTCTCATACGAGGCCCGTAAGACCATTGAGCATGCCAGAATACAATAGTTCAAACCTGTGATTTATCGTTGGTAGTGTCTCTTTCCATTTCTTATATCGGTTGCGTGGGTATCAATATTCTTTACAATTTTCCTTTCGGGATAGAACCGCCTGTCGTGTTCAGCAGAGCAAGAGTTGCATTTCGCTATAACAGAGGAAATACGCAAGAATCGAGATTTACAAATTGGAGTCGCCGCCCAATCATTGTCGTCGCGAAGATCACTCAAACAGATATCGAAAGCTAAGCGAGTTCGCAGACTCGTGAATGTTCGGGAGTGCACTCCCTTCCTATGGTTGAATTTGGTGAATTAAGACCTTCTAAGTACAAATGGTCGTTCTATCTTACGTATAAAAATAGCAAATATCCATAAACACGGGTTAAGTGACACTCCGGTGAGAGAGATGTAATCCAATGAGAATTTAATATCTCATAATATGCACGCGGCTCCGTATTCGCTTATGATTCTGTTGTTCGGCGGTCTCGGTTGTCCGAACGGTGGCGACCTCCAGTTGGGCTCGAGCGGGAAAAGTTCCCGCATTCAAGGTGAATGTTCGCGTAGCTCTTCTGAACGTTAGTCCTTCCTCCTGATACAATAATTTCTCGCAGACAGATATGGCTCCAGGGGAAGTAAGAAATGATATAATAGAAAAAGAAGATAAGTAAAGGATTAAGAGTGGCCAGTTGGTCGTGGGGGCTAAGGCATGAGCTCTGGATCTACGCCGCGCCGGCTGGTTGTGGCCTCTATTCCCGCCTTGCACTCTGGAAGAGCTTCGGCGGCCCACGCGGTGAACACTTGCCTAGCAAGGGAGGGTTCATCTCCGGAAAGTCGTTGTGCCGGTACCTCTTGAGAAAAAAGTTACTCTGAGTACTTGAGACTGCGGTTCTTGGTGGTTCGGAACCCACCTTAAGCTGCAGGTTCCCCTTACTTACTACTAAGGTAGTGGTAGGGTGTTTGAAGGAATGGTGGAGAGGTTCGAGGAAAATGTTAACCCTCAGGGGACACATTGAATCAAGAAAAAAAAAAGTAAAGGATTATAGATGCCATAAGTATCTCGGTAGTGTTTCGGAATGATGACCCTTGCTCTACTGTCTCACGCAGGATCATTTTCAAACTATTTCGTTTTATTGAGCAAAGCACTTTTAGGTAACGGGTAAAAATTACCACGTCACAACCGAGGTCGGTATGAACTCACATAAACGCAGGGACGGTCTAGACGTTCAGACTTGCGCTTCTTCATTGAAATACATTTCCCTTGAACAAAAATATTTTTTCGAAATATGAAAATGTCATATACTCTGCATTTTAACTACTGCTTTGTTGAATCATTGTCAATTTTTTCCTCTGTCAGTTATGATAATGAACCTCAATGATAATTCGAGTACTCCAGTCTAAAGTTGACCCCGAGCCATGCATAAACGGCTGTAACGTGAGTTTACGAAAATTCTCTTTCTTATAGTTATATATTCTAAATCTTATTTCTGCACGAAACATGTGAATGAAAAAAAAATTATTTCCAGAGTGAAATTCCCAAAAATCCAAGATTTTGTGCCAAGAATGGTTGCACATATACTTGCGCGGATGAATGTTCAGATTTTGGTAAGTTCTTCATAAAAATATTTTCACTTGCCACTGAGGAATCAATCAATTTTAAATGCTAAAAATAACTTATAAGGTATAGGTCCGAAATGTAAGAAGAAGCGCAAACAAAAAATGTACATCACAAGTTTCATTTTCTTGTTGCACAATAATAAATGTGGAACAACACAGGAATAATGGATCGTTTTGAGCACAGGAAAATAAACTTATGGGAAAGAGTAATATTTTAATGTTTTTTCTAATAAGAAGTAGGATCTGATGGGAGTGATTTTATGTTATCGGTCCTCAAGCGATAGCAATCAGAAATCCAGTACGAACCAGATTTGAAGCAATGACTGACCAGGCGAAGGTAAACACTCAGGACCGTATCCATAGTCTCGTGAATACGTGTGTCGCAAGTCTTCAAGTAAACAATTTTTATACTACGCATTAAGGTACTACCTTTTCAAAGCTGATGGGCTGTCGTGCTGCGTGATGCAAGGCTCGGGGAAAGGGACAGAATCACTCAAGCGCGGTTAGCGTTCGGATGGGCGACTGGCATATGTGAACATTTTCGTGAGAATTCTAGCTCAGAATGCAATTTCGATGCGTTCGAGAAAGTACGCTTCCTCTTCGGCATTGGAAATTTAGCTTAGGAGACGTAGAAGGAAATCAAAAAGTGTGGTACAATCGGGGACAAAAAGGAAGCTTTTAATGAAGTCTGTAGTCTGAACTCAAAAACCAAATAAACCACTCATAATTCGGCTCTCTCATGCCCTACAGTAGATAAGTCTCATCTGTCCCCTGGTTGGTATCATAGTCCGCGGAGGCGGTAAATCAGTAAAAAATTGAGTTCGGCGCACAGCCGAGCTGACTGTCGAACATGGGGTTTGACGCCGAAAATAGAGATGGGCAATCGATGCTATCAAATGTCGACATGACATCCAGCCTCGTCTGTCGGTAACTAGCTAGGCTCGCGATTTTTAGTTTTCTGCGTGTTCCCACCCTCCTGACCAAACGTTCAGGATAAATCCTTATCAGAAACTGTCCAATATTGTTATAAAAAATGATTTTTCGGCTTCTTCCTGATTATAATTCTAAGAAAATTTCCGAAATATCATTTTCTTTTTCGGCCTTGTGTATTAGTGATATTTCGGAACAAACTGTAAAATGGAGTTGTCAGAATTTTCGTTTGACAGGTTTTATTTAAAGCATCTTCAGGACTGGCCTAAAACTGAGGTTTCAGGTTATGATGCTATATTATATATGCTTTCAACGGTGCCTGTGATTGGTCAATGACCCCACTGTGGGGATTGGTCGAACCTGATTGGCCAAT
>WSXT02003148.1:0-15016 GCA_011762715.2 Neuroterus valhalla
AGGGACGCGTGGCGGTCTCGGGTAGATGAGGCAATGAACTTTCGAGTTCCAAATGCTGATAAATAATAATAATAAAATTAAATCTTTGAGAACTTAATGTGCTTATTCTGAAAGGAGAATGGACTCATTACAAGATGCACTGATTATACTGGGTCCAAAATTTTTGGCTCATTCCTGAAGTTTCATATCCTCACTATTATAATTGTCCTTCCCTAATTTAAATTTATTATCGTTGTTCTTTCTGATAAAGAAATGTGGTTGTAGAAATTTTTTTGAATTACCTTCACCTACTGAAAATTATAAACATAACATACAGGATCTTATGAAAGAATGTAATGACTCAAAAAGATTTTACTTCCAGAGCAAACTTGTTCGCACCATGAAGCTGGATTGCAGAAATTATTCAATTTTTTGTTTCGTTCATCTTTGGTTCGTTTCAATTAATGTTGTTCTTTTGTTTTATATTTAATCGAAAGATTACGAAAGTCACTTCAGGAACAAAATATTACGCCTATTCTAAAACGGGTTTTTCAAAATTCAATAGATTGAATTTTGACAAACCTTTTGTGCCTTCTATTAAAATAAAAATGGATTCATCATGAATTAAACTAATATCATTGCGTTTAGGAATCCTGCTCCATCTCCTGTGTCCATCACTATTGTTATGATTTTGCCTCGATTCAAGAAAGGGTTTATTTTTGTTCTGATGAAAAAATACTATCATAATAATTCGTTCGAATGCCTATATACACTATAAAATAGAAATAGAACTTGTAATATCTTGTAGAAAAATCTAATGACATAAAAAAAGATCTTTCTCTCAGAGCATCTCTGTTCGCAGCATGAGGTTGGTATGAGAAAATCTTCTGTTTCTCCATTTTTTTTCTTTTTCTAGTTCTTTCGATCATGGTTGTTCATTTTTTCGAATAACAATCAGAAGATGACAAAACTCACTAAATGTGTATATGTATATATATATATATCTTGTCTTCTATATATGTTTGGCTAAGTGTCGCATGACTGTGACCTACACTCTCTGATGAAATATCGATGCGCCGAAACGGTGGAAAATTTAGTTACTAATCGGAAGAGAGAAACGATAGCCTCGTGCATGCAAAAAGCTAGAGAAATAGCTGCATAATTATCTCGTTATGTACAATGGAGTAATTTAAGTGTACCCTTATTTGTAATTGTGGAACTCTATCAATGTGAATATTTAAAATCAATAAATTTATTGATTTTAGTACGATGTGAATTGAACTAATTTCTGCTTGAACTACTCCTGACTAGAAAAAACTTTCGATTGTGATTCCCATTTCGGCAAAAGGATGAAGTTTAAAAACAACAGTCCACTTGCAGACAATATTCTACTACTTCAATTGATTCCTTGTTTGGGAATAAAAAAAGCTTATATTTGATTATCATGAAAGTTATAAAAAAAAACATAGAAACGAAAAGATAGAGACAACGATGGCGATTTAAGATAATCACTCAAAAAGACATCAAATAGAATTGTCAGTCGTTGCCCGCTCGGACCAGCAGATACTCAGACACCCACCACTTGCGTATTTCTGACAGATGTGACAAACATTCAACATCCTTGCATTTTGTAAATCGCACGTTCCTAAATGCTTGTTGAAAATTTATGAAGGATGGTTCAGGCTTCAACAATAATTAAGTTTTCTTAATCTTCATACCCCGGGATGCCGAATGCCCAATCTGGTTTATAGATGCTTGTGGCACTGAATTATTCTTTCTTTACGAATCCTTCTGCTAAATCAAATAACCATATATAAATTTCCACAGTTCGACCTTTCTGACATCATTCTGGTCCTCCTTAAGTAGATTTGATCTCCATTCGATTAAGAAATTTACCCTAATGTAAGTTAACGCTCAAGCTTTCACTTTTCCACATGCCTCTTATTCCAACAGAGACACTATTCAATCGCTGTTATAGGTGTAAATTTATAGAAAAAGAGTAAAAGATTGCAAGCATTCGAGAGAAATCATAACCAAAAAAACATAACTGAAACAGCGACTGTCATTCTACACTCTCATGCTACATTCTCATACAATCCTAACCCGAAAACCACCCTTACCAAACAACCAGTAGGCTTACCCTCCTGACCCTGGGAACAGCAAGTTGAATCGCTTTTTTGCCTTGAAATCATTTCCTTTGATACCAGAAGGGGGTTGGTCCACCTACCTTAAATCCAGTCGACCTCTATAAACTCCCTCCACCACCCCTACCAAACCACAAGCAGGCTAATAACACACCCGACCCTGTGAACAGCGAGTTTAGTCGCTCGTTTCTCTTGAAAGCGTTTTCTTTCGCTGTTCCCAGGTTCAGGTAAGTTAGCCTGGTTGTGGTTTGGTAGGGGTGAAAGGAGTAGTTTCAAGGAATAAGATGGATTCGGGGTAGATGAACAAGCCCCCTCCTGGTATGGAAATCAATTATTCCAAGAAAAATAAGCGATTAACTTGCTGTTCCCAAGGTCAGGAGGGTAAACCTACTTGAAGTTTGGTGAGGGTGGTTTTTGGGTTCTTTTTTTAGGTTATGATAAATCCTGACGTGATGGAGTAAAACGAAATCCGGATTCGGAATTAGTGATTCCGAAAACATAAATCATCATGGTCTGGTCCAGGGAAGCATTTTTTCAAATTTTTTTTGTGGAGCTTTGTAATACGATGGCATTTTCAGATCCTTACTCGAAAACACGTCAAATAGAAGTGACGGTGTGACTAAATCAATTATCCACTAAAACTGAATCCACTGTAACTTCACCAAACTTCATGTCAAAATGAGACAAGATTTGAGGTTATGTAGAAATTTACCGGCTTTACCAGCACCAGGCGGGTGACTCTCCTATAAAGGCTAGTAGAATAAATGTGACGTGTGATCTGACCGCAGCCACGTGGCGGCGCAGGCTGTACTTTTGGGCCGATAATTATTTCACAGCATAGGGAAAATTGAATTTTTTTTTTGTCAATTATTAAAACACTTTCTTTGCATATATTTGTCTTGAAACAATATTTTGTAATATTCGAAATATCCAATAAATTGATAGCTACTAATGAAAGAGTGGAGGAATCATTATTTTTATGACTATATACAAATAAGGTTTCCACACAATACATGCAACAATTCTACAAAAATATGAAATTTGTAGCATTGACATATGTAAATATCGTAAACTATGAATATAGAAGATTTCAATTATGTCATTTATATTGATTATTGAAATTAGATCTTAATTCAAATAAATTATGAAAGTTTTTATTTCTTTTAAAATTTAAACAATGATTTATTCTGCTTTGTTATGACAAACCTGTAAAAAATGAAGCAATTAAAAAAAATGTATTATCCTATAAAAATATGTCGAATACTTCTAATGTTTTATATGATAAGGAATAGTATTTTTGGAATAAGTAAATATTGTAGAGTTAGAGAATTAAAAACTGTATTTGTGGACAATATTCATATAGTATGAATAGAATATTATTAACAGAAGATAATCATTCATGTATTTCAATTATGAATTTTCAACTAACGTGATAAATATGTAACGGGAGAACTCCAATTTTCAACCATGCAGGGGAATATGTAAACAAGAAAATTATTTCCCAAGTAGAAAGATTGATTTTCTAATAAAAAATACAATGTTTCCACAAAATAGTTGAATTTCGAACTAAGAAAATAATAATTTTTTTTGAAAATGGAAAAAAATCATGTGCAACAAAACAAATGAATTTTTAATCAAAACTATGAAATTTCCGACTAGAGCAAATCCAATTTCCCTAATTTGAGAGCGATTGCTTAAATTTCCTCTCTTCCAAATGAAGGAAAAATTATTTTGAAAAGGTCACGTCAATGTAAAAAATTCTCTGTTCCAAGTTAATTATATTTTTTTACTGAAATCCCCTGCCCTAAGATCGAAACTATGATTGTTTTCTAAAATCCTCTGTCCCAAGTCAGATAAATGATGAGGACGCAAAAGAAAAGTGATAAATACATTCTTTTGAAAAAAATGAGAAAATAATTAACGAATTTGCAAAAGGTTTTTCTTATCATGGAAAAAAAATCATTTCCCTCATAAAGCATGGATAACAAAATTTAAACCAGACTAAAGGAACGTAACATTCTTCAAATCGAATGATAAAATCCCTTTTAATTCATGAAGATAAGGCGCTCATGTCTCATATTTTTTCGGTAAAATTCTGGAATGTGCGGGTCGAATCAATTAATTCCCGGTTTTCTAATTAAATTCTTGGTCATCTCCCAGTTCTTTTTAATTCGATAAAATTCCCTGTGATTTTCTGGTTTTCCTGTCAAGTCACCACCCTGTTGATATTAAGTTGCAGGAAATAAAAAGAAGATTCTCAAGATTGATGTGTTTTATGTAAATCACATGACCTGGCTTCAGTTGAAAATTAGCTCTGGAAATATCTGGTTACTAGATTTTAATAACTTCTTCATCACTAGGCACAGTAAAAAGTTGCACTTTTTCGGAACAAGTCGGATAACCTGACTTTCATACAAAACACGGACTCATATCCCATTGTTGCCCGTAAATATAGAAGTCTCCAAATATTAACATTCCATTTCCAAGCACAAAAAAGTCTACAAGTTCTGTGTATGCACTTTAAAAAATTGAAACCTAACATTGTTGACACTTTCTCCATGTATTTTCTGAACTCTCGGCCTAACAGTACAGTCAGCGTCGCCACTCGGCTATGGTCGAAATTTCCGTCACTTTCAGTTTTGACTGTCACCTGCCTGACCAGCATAGACTGCTAGCGCAACCTCACGTATTGGTGCTGCAACGTCACCGTGGTGCTGCCGAAGAGGGAATTTAAAGTTGCAATGCGATACCTGATGGCCATCTGGCGAAATAACCAACATGGCTGCCTATGGGATACAGGTAGCATTGTTTACATGCGTGTTGTTCTCAAATAACGCGATTATAATCAATTTCGTTTCAGATTAATCAGTTAGAAGTACATAAGATATGAAAATATTAGGAATGTAATTCTCCAGGAACCATAGAAAAGGAAACGATACTCGCAAAGGCAATGTGTGCTGTGTTGTCAATTGTGACTTCAAAAGAATAGCAACACTAATTTGAGTTTCCATAAAGTGCTAAAATTTAGCAGTGGTACTGTTAAAGTAAAGAATCTTGTTGGAGAAAGCATTGTTTTTGATGAACGTTCCGAATGGTTAAAACGACTCAAGATTCAAGATACTGATCAACAAATACTAGTTTGCTCTCTGTATTTCAGCGTTGATGATTATGTATTTCCTAGTTTGTTTTTTATACAGTTTTTATGTGATTATTAAGTATAATTATTATCATGATCATTGAATAAAATCTATGGGTAATTTACAGATATTCCTACACGAAGAAAATATTTCAATCCTATCTTCCCCTTTGTGAGTCATTCCACACACGTTTATAAGACCAGAATTGATCGCTCTTTCACCTTCGATCATGTTTCTGGAAGACCATTTGCCCGCGGTGGATGTTTTCTTCGCCAATACTGCTACTAGAGCGAAACTGTATCGCTATGAGGACTGTTTCAAGAGTTTCGTTCTATTAGCTTTCTGATATCGTTGGAATAGTGACACATATGGGACATTCTTTTACAAATCGAACAGAGATTTGACCGACCCATTTTTAAATGAGCTAATCCTTTTTATACGGGTTCTTTATCAAAGAAGAGAAGATACGTATTTGGAGATTTTTTTCTTTTTCAATTTTTTGAGAAATAGGAAGAATTGAAAAATTGAGAATTTGAGTGAAAACTATTTTTTCAAAATTCATAACTCCTGTTCAATTTGAGCTAGAGACATTTTTCTTTTTTCATTTGAAAGATAAAAGAATGAGCTTCAAGAAAGAAATCGTCCCAAAAATATTTTCAACAAATTGAAATTCTTATTACCAATCAAACTTTAAAAATCGATTTTCAACTAGTTTGACCCCCATGAATTAAGTTCTTAGTATTTTTATCGTATTCTACGTCAAATTTCCGATCGGAAACAATTTATTAAGAAATGGCGATTTTATTACTACTTGTTAATAATATTTTTGGGATGATCTTTTTCTTGAAGCTCGTTCTTTTATCTTTCAAATGAGAAGAGAAAAATGTCTCTAGCTCAAATTGAACAGGAGTTATGCATTTTGAAAAAATAGTCTTCACTCAAATTCTCCATTTTTTAAACCTTCCTATTTCTCAAAAAATTGAAAAAGAAAAAAATCCCCAAAAAAGTATCTTCTCTCTTTTAATAAAGAACCCGTAAAAAAAGTATTAGCTCAATCAAAAATGGGTCGGTCAACTTTCGTCCAAATCTGTACGATTTGTAAAAGGATGTCCCATATACCTCACACAGCATTTAAAAAATTTAATATTTCTGGAGCGCTGTCAGAGCAATATGGAGTTTGTCGTGTACTTATCTAGGTGTCATTTCCATGTCTCCAATATTTATCTATCAGCTCAGAAGAGTGTATTTTTATTCAATGACAAGACTGAATTTGATATATGTTATTAACTGCAATATAAGATTTGAGCGTAATAGACTCTTTCGTAGAAAAATTGAAAATTATACTGGCAAAGGCACAAATCCCAAATGCTCTTTTATATATAATTTTTCTGTAAATTGTGGTAAGCTTGAAAATTGGAGGTGATTGCTAGGTAACCTATAAGAATCTCGTATAGCACACAACTATGATCTCGATTTTCTCGCATCTCCGCGACGTTTCCGGTTCAACGCGTGGTAACGGGGCTCGAGGGGTCGGTAGAGAAAAGTAGATTAGGGGTGAAAATTCCACACAAAAGCCAGCTAACTGAATTTGACGGTCCGAGTTTTCATTCGGTGCTTGCATCGCTCCTCTTCCCTCTTTCACTTCTCTACGTCCGGCCTGTGAAAGAGAAAAAAAGAGAAAAAAGAGAAAGGATGGTAATCTCGTATTCGTCGATGTGTTTCCCAGAGTACACGAACGACTATAACTCGTAATTTTTCCCAACGTGCACCAACAAATTCACTTTTTTTTTGCTGAATGAAGTGTTTGGAAAAATATGAAAAATTGCTTCTAAATAAACTATGTTTTCTGAAGTTTTTGAAGAGTAAACAAAAATAACTGGAGCACTCTTTTATTTAGGATGCGCAATTTTAGACATTCTGAATCATTTTTTTTTATGTATTCTAGGGGTAACCTATTTTGAGGATAATATCACGGAAGATCCAGGGTACAAATAAAATGATACGTTTTTTAGCCATTTTAGATATTTACCCTTGAGAAAGGAAATTTTCTCAACATAATTATTAACGACTTTGATTAAATTTTATAATAAAATTCGTAAGAATAATTAGCTTTATCATTTTTCAAAATAATAAACGCATCTTCCATGGAACTAAAAACCTGGTTTTTTGAATCCAGAAAACATTTGTTCTTAAACCACCCTAAAAAAAACCTATTCTTATGTTGTGAAAATAAAAGAGAAACACCAAATAAAGACAAAACAAAATGCTCACTTAATCAACAAACAAGTTGTAATTTTATTTATTTTCTTGAGAATAATAGAGCAACATCCACGAAGAAGGTGCTGAACATTTGTCGAAATGACTTTCACACACCAGATATTTTATAGTTTCCGTATACTAAAATTCAAGTACATATTTACCATATTCAGCTGCGCAAGCGCATTTCGATTTTTGCGGGTCGCGTAACCTCTAGTGCAACCTGGCCGTTGGCAGACTGGCAAGCCGTATGGTTGGAAAAAGAAGAAGTTGATTCTTGTGTTGTGATGTGATAAAGTTTCATGCGATGTCGGAGATTGACGCTGTGGGTATAACTTTTTTGTGAACAACTTTTTCTTTTTTGAATGGATGTGATATTTTCTGATATTCATGAATGCTTTAATGAACAAAAAAAGGCTAAAATGAGATGTTATTATTTTATTGACACATTCTCAATTTTTAGGTTATCTGTGATTCCTCACAAGCTGGCTCACGAGGATGATAACCACAGAATCCGGAATTCAATCCAACTCCAGAATAAATCTTCGAATCCGGAACGAATTACTTAATCCAGGACGAAAACGAGCCTTTCATTTAGATAAATAATAATCCATTACAATTCTGAAGACCTTTCAATTGAACATTTTTCCGAGTGAATTTTTAATTTCACTAGAAAACAAACATCGTATACCGATTTCCAACAAAAACATTAAACTACAATTCAGATATTCTACTGAAAATTCGTCTTTTTTGGTTGAATTTAGTTGTTTTCTATTTTAACCAAAAATCTTGTTCAGATATCATATCAACTATTACCAGTTTCAGTTGAAAATTATCTTTTTTGTTCTTCATCAATTTTTTTCTTTGAAAATTCAAAAAATCAGATGAAAAATGAACAGCTATTTGGTTGGAAGCTTATCTACACTGTTAGAAATTAATTCCCCT
Source organism: Neuroterus valhalla (assembly GCA_011762715.2). Classification (NCBI taxonomy): domain Eukaryota; kingdom Metazoa; phylum Arthropoda; class Insecta; order Hymenoptera; family Cynipidae; genus Neuroterus; species Neuroterus valhalla. The sequence goes on from WSXT02003148.1 coordinate 8,462, forward strand.
AATTCCAAAATTATTCTCTTTGGTAGGAAATTTAACTATTTCGTATAAGGTTTTTTTAACATTCAATGATTTGGTAGAAAAATCAAGTTTCCAGTTGGGAATTAACTTTTTATTAGGCACACCTTATCTTGTTGGGAGTTCAAGTGTTTGGTCAGAAATTAAAATATTTTTATGGAAATTAAGCTATTCAGTTGGTTTTCAGTGGCCATCACCCAATTTATAATAAAATTGGTGTTATTTTTGGTCTTGTAGATAGGGCTATCATATTATCTAATATAAAAAATCATAAAGAAAATTTGAATATTGTAAAAGATACCTTACTAAAAAATGCATATCCATTATATTTGTTGAAAATGAAGATTAATGAACGGTATAAGTCTGTAATTGAATTGGAAACATCAAATAAATAAAAAGAAAATTTTGAAAACCAAAAAAAAATTTATAGTAATGCCATATATCAAAGATTTCGATGAAATCCTTTTTACGATTTTCGATAAAAAAAAGTAATATCCGAATTGTGTTTTCTCTTGAAAATACTTTCAACAAAATTCTCCTTCCAAATTTTGAAGATTCCATTGATTAATTCCATAAAGTTAGTAGTATTTATAAAATATAATGTTTAAATTGTGATATGACAAACATTGGAAATCTTCTAGGCATTTAGGTATCAGAACTAAAGAACATGAGAAATCTGTAGGAAAAAAATAAAGACAATACAGTATTAGCCAAACATGATTTTTCTAAATCGGAGGTTTTGATTATAGTTTTAAGAATATGAAAATTTTGAAAAAAAAACAAATGGAGATAAAAGATTAGCGTTACAATTGTTTATGTAAAAAGAAAGGAAAAAATTCAGTTAATTATAGAACTGATATTGAAAATCCAAATATTATTTATCGCAGTCTAATTTCTCATATCAAAATTAAAAAATTTTCTATATTCCCGGCTAAGAAACGTATCACATGACATCTTTACTCAACCTTAAAATTTGTCTGCTGTCATGAGTTCTAACCTGTAAAGTGGCACGTTTTGTCCGTCCATAAAAATTATTTAAAATTTAACTTTTATAGTTTAAACAATCCTAGGATATTTCGCTGAGGATTGTTGCATTTTCTACAACAGCATTTTAGATACCATCTCAACAAGATGACGTTTAATACCAGTTCAAATTAAACATTTGTATGAAAAGAACTCCTATATAGGTTATGTAACCTAACCATTCAACATGTTTATTTAATAAAGCATTGTTTTAAACTAACAATTATCATCGAAAACTTTTCTCTGGACTTCTCTTTTCTCTCCTTCAATCTTAATTTAATTGGTAAGATAAATCCTAATGTTTATTTCTTACAAGTTGTGAAATCATCTATTCTTATAAATATTGAATGAAACTTACTCTGTACAATGATAGTCGAAAAATATCATAAAAATCAATATGATAAATAAAATATCATATAAATTCAATAATCTTTTGGTAAACAGAAAGAAGGCTTGAGAAGGATGCAGATCTGCTTCGAAATGCGTAACTAATTATAGGCCAATAATTCTCCATTGAAATCATTTAACCAGTCTAAATTAAATAATTTCTTTTATTTGAAATCACTTATTCCAAAGAGTTACTATGATTCCGACTATCTTGCAATTGCTCTTTGTTATACATGTGAGCAAAGTTGGCGATTTCTGACGAGGGTGTAAATTGCCTTATCCCTGAAGTACGCATGCGAGTCCATTGCATCGATTCAGAAAATAGATGTGTTTCAAAATACGCAAGCAACAATATCCTTCTTACACAGTTTGCTGGGTTGAAATAAAGATCGTCAAGGGAGAGTTAAGACGAAATTCCCCCTCCACTAGCATTTACACAACCGGAATCGGAAGTTGTCGCTGCAGCGCCTTATATTTTAAACTTTTCTTGTTCCTATACTTGACACCAGACATCGGTGACAGCGATATTTGCTTGTTTGTTGATATATTTTGTGCAGGTACATTTATATCACACTTTGTAATTTTCTACAATACGGACATTGAATATGTATTCTGTGCACAAAGTCTTCTCATATTTTCATATGAGCAGTTTTTTCTTGATTTTCTATTCATTTCTCGAAAATTCTATAATGAAATTCAAAATTGTATAGTGCACCACAAGGGCAGAAAGTCGAAATTTCTAAACTGCGTAATATGGTGCCCAAGGCGAAGCCAAGGGCATCATATCTCATAGTTCAGGGCTTTCAAATCCCTGCCTTCGTGGTGTACACTGTTTTTCTTCATACCCGGTCGAAAGTACGGCAAAGAATCATTTTTTTTTAAACAATACATGTAAATTATAGCATGCATGGACGCCTGCCCCGACATTTGCAGTACGAGCGGAGCGAGTGTTGCTGGTCGGCGGGCAGGCATCAAATACATTTACAAAATTAAATGTAACCACACATCTTCAAAAGAAACAATTTCAATTTTAATCTTTCATAACTTTCTCCTCATACGTAGTTTCGTCAAAAGAGAATGATTTATACATTTCGTTCATTTTTTATTATAAGTCTGTAGTTAATATTGATTTTAAAATTATATTCACTAACACATAAAAACAGAAATTAAATCCAAGCCAGCTTTGAGGTTATATGAACCAGCGAGAGTAATAGCAGAAATCATCCTGGCTGACGGCATAGCAACGAGAGTCGCATGGATTACGACCCTGACGTTTGTTATATGCTATAGATTTGGAATTTGTATGATCGATAATCAACAAATGAACAGTCCGACACGAAGAATAAGATATCCATTGGTATCGTCTTCCAAATGTCAATAACGTTCAAGATGCTCTAATTGTTTTAAAAATTACTTTTTCAAAAAACGAAAAATCATGCACGAAGACGTTCAAAAGACGATTCTGTTGATTATCTTAGTTTGATCACACAAATTTCTGATCTATAGAATATAGCAAACTTCAGCTTCGTCGTGAACTTCGTCGTGAATTGAGTATCGGGGCGCGCGAGTAAGTTTGTCCTCCCAGTGTTACAGAGGGCGCGAGTAGTTCTATCAATGCTTAAAATTAGACTTTCTGCCCTACAATCGATGCATGAGAAACGTACTTTCGACCGAGGTATGAAGAAAAATTGATTTCAATATTGCACGTATTTTGGAACTCCCGATTCCGGTTCTGCAAGACTAATCAAAATCGGAGTAAGCTTGTCTCAGCTCTCCCTTGAAGATTTCTTGGTTGAAGCACATCGCACATCATTTACACGGAGAAAAATGGAGTGTCTAAATTTGAGTGTAAAAATATTGATGGTCGGTTTGACCTTCCAGATTGTATCATGTCCGATCAATAATTTTTTCTCTTTAGTCAGAGAGACTCTTCTTTTATGTTCAGCTGAACTATCCGCAGAAAATCAGACGTACTTCCAGGGATGATTGAATCGATACTCTAGGTTGGTTAAGTTGGATATACATTGATTTTACTTATTTAGACCATTCCAGAGTGTAAATTTCACTATCTAGGATAACGTAATTTACACTCTGGAGTTTTCAAGTTAACCATCTCCAATTTGGGTGTTGCGCACGCAAGTTAAAGGAAGCGCCATTTTTCACAATGTACGCGCTAGAGGGTAAAACTTTGTCGAGTTCGGTGACTTATGTTATTACGTTTCATGATTGTGAGTTCACTTGTGATTCGTGAAGTGTTGTGTGCCCTGAAATTTTCCTGCTGTGATTCGCATCCAAAATATCTGTGAGTATTCATTTTACTTAATGTAGAGGTCAGAAGTCTCGATATCTCATGAGACAGACAGTTTCGAGGTTAGGGTTAGAATAATATTAGATAATGTTATAATATTATGCCTGTATTGTGAATCATTTGTAATTACATTATAAATTACTCAAACTCTAATTTCATTCTTTAAACTCCAACTTTTCATTTGCAGGAAATATCCAGAATATAATGTCATAAGGATCAGCTGCTGAATTTAATTCTAAGATAAAGCTGTTTTAATTATCAGAGATAAAGCTGTTTCGAGCATCGGAGATAATCATTTTGAGTATCTGAACATAATAGATTTAACACTCTTGGGGTAATCAAGTTTACACTCCAGGATAGTCAACTTTACACTCTAGGATAGTGGAGCTAACTTTCAAATTTTGACACTCCACGAATGGTACGCTACACCATCTAGAGGGCCGTCCCATGGTTGAGCCTGAAATATGGTCAATCTTACACTCCAGATGTTCAGGTTGACCATCCATTTTTCTCCGTGTAGAGGTATTCAAGTCCTTACTTCCGAAACAGGTGTTGCAAAAGGCACCGCTAATGTAGAAGAAAAAACATATTATCGAAACGGAACCAATAAAGATCAAAAGATCGTGATTACATTTATGTATGAAATCAAAACGCGCAAGCGCGACGGCTAGAAGAAGAAATATCGCTCGAAGAGCGCAAGAGCAGCAGCTAGAACTTGCCTCGAAAGCAACATTCCATGCATGCTTTACAAAAAATCTTCCAAGCGAACCATTTTATTTTCCATTATAGAAGGCAAATAGCAAGAAAAGTGGTAAAATCGAAGTGCATTTCACTTGTGCAAATATGAGATACAATGGCCCTTCTGGAAAATCTGGATTCCGTGCATTTCCTGTGGAGTGAGCACCATTAAGTGGTTACAGAGTAAAGTATTTAACATCGCAAATACCCACTCGTCACCGCAGAGTGAGCGGGAGGCACACAACCGGAAAGAATGTCGCTAGGAAAGCGAAAAGTGAGAAGGTAGGAAAGAGAGTCTAAAAGAGATGGGAGGAGGCTATTCAAACTGATTTCTTTTTCCCTCTTTTCTCTGCATGTGCCAACCCAATTTGCAAATTCCACGATGTACTAGTATCGTGCAGAATCCGGCACAGGGAAAACGGGTTCGAGGGAAAGTGGCGTATGCATGCCAAAGGGGTGGCGACGAGGTCGGTGGTGTTAGTGGTGGGATTCCACGTCGGGCGACGACGGGACTACCCCTGAGCTTGCGAGTAAAGCGAATTCAGAGTAGAGAGCGAGGGTGGAGTAGGAAGAAGAGAGGGTGGGTTATTAAAGAGAAAGACGAAACGAGAGAACTGGATTACTCTTGATGGATTCAATAGTTGGCGGGAAAGAGAAGAACATAGAATGAAAGACTGAAACTAAATTTTCCTCACCTCCTCATGGAATTTCTTTGGATAAAGGATCTGCAAAGTGATATGTGGTTTAATCTCAAGTTTCACAACTTTCAGGAGATGATTTTGATGCAAGCTTTCATCCTAATGGAGAGAAATGTCATAATGGTTGAAAGTAAACAAGAGGAAGATGAAAACTATGTTTGTGAGAAATGAACTTATTTTCGAAAGAAAGGAAGAAAGTAGGATGAGTCATGTTATGGGAGCAAGGGCGTACGCAGGGTGTTGCAGGGGTGGACAGTTGCCTACCCCTAAATGATTGCATCATTTGCAAGAAAATTAAAAGAAAATCATAAAAAAAGATTTGCAACATTTCACTGAAGACCCACGACGTTTGTCATTGCTTCCGATTTATTGTGTACCAGTGTTGATGTTTATGAAAATATAATCAGCCATTTAACTACAATTCGTAAATTCTGCCCCCCTCTAATAATAATCCTGCGTACGCCCTTGTATGGGAGATGAGAAAAAGTGTTAAAGAGAGGGTTGGAATAATAATTTTATCAATTATTGTGCCAGATCTACCAGATCACAAGGAGTGAGCTTTTTACGATGGTCACATGAAAGAATTTTTTGGGCACCGATCGTACGATTCCAAGTGATTGCAAATGATTGTATAAAGAATCTCGAGCAATTGTAGAGTGATTTCAGGAGATTGTGTGTGATTGCACCTGATTAAAAACCAACGGAAGTAATTGCAGTGAATGCAAATAATTCAGAGTAAACTCAAGTCGGTGCACAGTGAATTGAGAGTAATTGTAGGTGATTGCAACTGATGGGAAAATATATACTCCTAGGCCAGTCTGTAGATAAAAAATTTGACAATAAATGCAATGTTTTTGAAACTTTGCAGTTACATAAAACGTACTTTCTTAATGAACAATGTGGATTTACAACCCTGTCAGAGCTTCGCTCGCAAGTTTGAGCGCGCCTGGGGCGCGCGCCTTTCTTATCTCGCGCTTCGCGCTCGATGGTAATCTCACCTTGCGTTTTGGATTAAAAAAAGAAGAGGGGGAGAATTTCGAAAATTTTTTTGGACTTCTTTTCCAAGACTAAAAAATTGTAAGTATGTCTTCTTGTAGAACGTAAAAAGTGAAACAATTTATTCGAATGATTTTTTTTTATAAAAACAAAATCCTCAGAGAGAAGAAATGTTTCTTCTGGGGAACCCCACAAGATCATCAATACGACCTTTTTAAATAATCACGAAAATTCCAATGAAAAAATGAACAAATCAAAATTTTACTGTACAGCACATATTTGAAAATCAAACATTTTATTACATTTTCATCAGTTATGATTTAGAAAGTATTAGCATCACCCGAAATTCCACATCTTTAATTTTCAACGGATCTCTACGTTTAAGGACCC
>WSXT02003159.1:0-15015 GCA_011762715.2 Neuroterus valhalla
GGGCTTGATAAGGACTAAATCGGGCACTTGGGGAAAATGTAAAAAGGTGACGAAGTTGGGAACTTGAGAAAAGCGGTCAGAGGGCAAAATGAGAGAACCGGGGCCTAATTCCCTAATTGGGACTAAATTTCGGACTTGAGAAAAGTGATCGAAATGCAAAAGAGAGAAATGAGGCCCAAAAAGGCCAAATATCAACAAAACAGTCGAATTTTCAACAAAGCAATTCCTAAACAACTTGTTTAACTAAATAGTATTCACCTTAACATAGACCCTGAGACTATATTTTCACAGCTGTTTCATCCAAAAGAAAAAAGTGTATCATACAAAAAAAGAACTTTATAAAGGAATCTGAAAACTACACTGACAGTGTTAAGATTTAATAGTAAATAACAAGATTAAGAAGAATCCAAAGTATATGAAAGGGAATGAAAAATGAAAATTTTCACGCATCTCACCTTTTCAGTTCCTCCCCTTCGAGAAGCAGATTCACATTACAGTTGGATTACCCCAAATTAGATCACCCTCTCGATAAATCACAGGACTCGTCATCATTAATTTTGACAAACCGATCGATTTTCGGAAGATCGGCTTTCTTCGGTATTATAAAAGATGATACTGATGGAGGTGTGAAAAAAGGGGATGTTAAATAAAAGAGAATATGGGGTCTGGAAACCGTTGATTCTTCACGGTCACGTCGGAATTATTCCTTTGTAAGCGCAAAGCGACCACGCTTCTCGCAAACTATAATTATTCGCTCGGGCAGTAGTTTCCAGTGTCGTAAACCATCGTCTCTTACATGCGATCATGAAGGGCAACTAAAGGGGAGCAAAAATGGAACACCACGGGCGGTCCCTTGGAAATTGAATTTGGTTAAGGAAGTCATAAGCATAACCATTCAGCATTCGTCTTAAGGCAATAATGAGAAAACACTCAGAAGTTAATAAGGGAAAATTTTTCTAGAGGAATTAAAATTAATGAGGGAAGAGTATATGTGTAAGACTGTAAGGCTGTTTCTAATCTCGAATTCCTACCTTATCGGCTTCGAGATCGTTCCAAAGCTAAAGCAGTTTGTGTCCGTGCTTAACTTCTAGAAGCTTTCTAATGACATCAGCAAGAACGTTTTAGAAGATCAGAATGGACATTGACACAGTTCAATAGTTCTTGTTGGTTTTGAGCTTCTAGAATGTCCTTAATGATATCATCAATAACATTTCATAAACTTAGAACAGACATGGATACAGCTGAAGTAGTTCGTATAACTGCTAAGCGTCTAGGACGTTCTTGATGACGTCATCGTTAACACTTGAGAAGCTGGAACATCCATGAATACAGCTCAAGTAGTTTGTGCCCGTGCTTAACTTCTAGAAGCTTTCTGATAACATCAGCAAGACCGTTTCAGAAGCACAAAACAGACATGGACACAGCTGAAGTAGTTTGTATCGTTGCTTAGCGTCTAGAACGTTCTTGATGACATCATCGTGAACATTTTAAAAGCTGGAAAATACCTAAATACAGCTCAAATAGTTTGTGTCCGTACTTGATTTCTAGAAGCTTTCTGATAATATCAGCAAGACCGTTTCAGAAGCACAAAACAGACATGGACACAGCTGAAGTAGTTTGTATCGTTGCTTAGCGTCTAGAACGTTCTTGATGACATCATCGTGAACATTTTAGAAGCTGGAAAATACATGAATACAGCTCAAATAGTTTGTGTCTGTACTTGATTTCTAGAAGCTTTCTGATAATATCAGCAAGAACGTTTTAAAAGCACAGAACAGACATGGGCACAGCTGAAGTAGTTCGTATAACTGCTAAGCGTCTAGGACGTTCTTGATGACATCATCGTTAACATTTCAGAAGCTGGAATATCCATGAATACAGCTCAAGTAGTTTGTGTCCGTGCTTAACTTCTAGAAGCTTTCTGATAACATCAGCAAGAACGTTTTAGAAGCACAGAACAGACATGGACACAGCTGAAGTAGTTCGTATCGTTGCTAAGCGTCTAGAATGTTCTTAATGACACGTCGTGTACATTTGAGAAGCTGGAACATACATGCATACAGCTCAAAAAGTTCGTGTTCGTGCTGAGCTTCTGGAATATTTCTGATAACATCATCAAAAACAGTTTAGAAGTTTAGAACGGACATAAACCACTTAAGCTTCGGAATAATCTCAATGTCGGCAAAGTAGTCATTCACTATTAGAACTGGCCTCATTCATTTATTGAGGAAAGATAAAATAAGAAGTCGAAACCGAAGATGGAACTTTCGGCTTTGGGCCAGGAAGTGTGGCTCTACGTGATTCAAATAAGAATTCCTCGAGAGCAGATGACAGAAGCTTGCCGCCTCTAATTATAAATGCATATAAAAGCAGGTATAAGCTAAGTTTTCGTTCTCCTCTGGAGCTCATTAGTCACTCGTGTCTATTTTACAATGAAATCCTGCACAGTATATTATGTTACCCAAGAATCTTCGAATCGTCCTCGTTAAAACAGAAATACTATGCCGCTACTTCATTAGCAATGGTGGGAGTTTAATTTCAGAGTTGACACATCAATCTCCAGACTCACTTTTTCTGTTCATGCTCGTTCGAAGACTTTGGAGTAGAAACTACTGTGAGCCAAAAATAATTTATGTGACTGATGTATGGAATCAAGCTTGAAGCCAATCTTTGTGACGGAAAGAAAATGAAGAAATCTCGTGACTGAAAGATATTACACTTTTTTTATCACGTCGGGAGCTTTTTCTAATCAGGACTTCAGTTTTATCGTTTTCGAGTCGAGCTTGTAACACGGAGTCTGACATTCAAAGATCATAACGTGAAGATAAATGTAATAAGGGTAGTTTTCACCCCCTCGTTTGAACAGGCTATAGCTGCTGATGGATGTCGCGTTTTAATGCCAGCTCGATTTTTTCTCTGCCTTGACGAGATTCAAGATTTAAGATCCTTATGCATTTTAATGCTTCGGATCAATATAGAGGTAGAAATAGAGTTTAATTTCTGACAAAGAAGTGGCGTCAAAACTCACAAAAGCAAAACTGAACTTCAATATTCATGTATTCCAAGTGATTTGAAATGTTTAGAAACCAGAAATGAAACCCTAGTTTTGTCTGTTGAAGTTTTTTGAAACACACTTGGATGAGTGATTGCACTCTGATAATTAGTGAAAGGATTTATATTATCTGATACATGTTACCCTATCCTAGCCAGCCTCTTATGGAATTGCAGCCCTTTTTGTAATCGACTGCAGCTGAGTAAACGAAGGCTCGAAATTAACGGGCCATTACGAATTCGAGCGCGGTTAATAACTGTGCAAACTGCAAACCAAAGGCCATCGTGCGTTACGAGCTTATTTGTATGCATCGTGTACGCTCCGCGGGGTGTGTAAACTCAATATAGAATAGAGGATGTTGGATGCGATTTTTTCAACATCCCGGTTCGGTCAGTCAGCTCCCTTTCAACGACTATTCAGCAACTGAAGAATGGTTCAGTCTGCGCAAACAAGGTCGAAGGGCAAAAGAGTCCTTGGTGAACAAATCCAACAAATTGATCTACATTGGCAAACAAAGCTAGGATGAATGAATATCGTTTTAAGATGATGAGCATTTTGCATCCTATTGCTCAATTGATCTGTTTGTGAACCTTGAGTCTTTGCTAGAGGGATTCATCAGTGACCTGTTCGACTTGATTGATCTAGGATATATCCCTACTTAACCCTACGTTTGCGATTTCATAGTCTAAGGCTATATGGTGATTGATAAGTTAGGTTCCTAGTAATGTCAGTGCGGGTTACCATTAAGTTGACTTCGAAAGTTGATTAGGTAGGCATTCTGACTACCAGTGTTTCGTCCAAGATTCATTTGTGCGGACTCATCAAAGTGTCTGACCACAAGTGAATCCTGCCACAGACGCCTTGAGGAACATGAAGTTTGGTCACCCATCCAGGTAGTATCTGCGCTGGGTGCTCGACGTTTGGCACACAGCGTTCTCAAGCGGGCAAACATCCTAAGTTGCACAAAACGTGATCACGTGGTAAAGCTGCGCTACCAACTGTATCACGCAGGACATCAGCTCACCAACATTTTTCCAGTGCAGCTTTACTACACGAGCAAACTGCTCTCTCTGTTTTTGGGACCGCTGATCACCCACGGGAATAGCTGTTCGCTCATTATCAAGTACAGAAGACTGCCGTTTAGCTGTACCCTCATTTAGCTGAGCTTCCATTTACCTGAACGCTTCCACGCACGTTTAGCTGAATTCAAGCGGCTCCCTCTACCCCCACTACTCTCGAGTAGACACGGCAACTGACGGTAGCAACCAATTAGAAGCCACCTCTAGAAACACCCATGCGGAAGGGAACAGTGGTGGGAATTTCTCCCGAGTTCAGCTAAACGAATGTTTACGTCGCGTAGCGGTTCAGCTAAACGAAAGTCTTCTGTAGCAGCTACAGCTACAGCAACACCAAGCGCTGCTTTAATAGTTTTAGTGCGGCAGCTTACCCAACTATTTCTGAGTGTAACTCGTTACACTCGCCATGAAATTTTGATATCGAGGTATCCCATTTCAATTTTCCTGAAGGGTTTCAGATAACAAGAGTTAAACGGAATGTGAGAGAATGAATGAGTGAATGTTAGTGCTCGATACGGTTTGATATAACTTTATAGAGCGGATGCATGGTAGTAGCCTGAGCGAGACAAATGTACCTATGGAGGAGAACCGGGAGCTGGGAGTTGGTCCCGTCCCCGGGGCAGGCACCAGCTGTCCCATTTAATAGAGCAATAAAGACGTGAATGGAGCTTTGATTTATGCGCCTCCTATTATTAACAGCAGAGCTTAGTTGGATAACATGTAGGCTCATGGTTATACCTCTAGTCCTATAACTGCTATGGGCACCTATCTCGTACTACTAGAACAACCTCAGTTGTACAATCATCCGCAATCCTTCCATTCCCTTTTTAGTTTTTATTTGCCGTTCAACGGACACCAGGGATAAAAAACGACCCAGTTGGAATTGGATGGTTTCGCGAGGTCTGCGTTATTGTTGCACTGACAGATTTCATCACTCTTCCAACACATGGTGTTGAAAGTCAGTTCTGCTTCGAATACCAAGCTGACACCTAACTACCTGAATTGCAAAACAAGTTATTTGATCTAGATCAAATTGCTCGTATCTGTGTACTCGCTTTGTATCTTTTGTTTAGCTTTTCCATGAGAGGTTATCCATAAACTTTGTCACCAATTTTGTGATACTTTGATCACCTTTTACACTCCGTTATTTGTATTTTTATGCCATAGGAAAAATTCCATCAACAAGAAATATCAATTTTCAACTGAACATTTCGAAAAAGTACGAATTTTCGATTCCGAAAATATTTTTCAACTGTTTTGTTGATATATTGGAAACTGATTTGTTTCGGTTAAGGATTCAACTATTAAGGCTGATTTTTCTGTAGATAATTCATCATTTTCGTTCAAGCTTTTGTTGATAATTCGTCTCTTGTGGTAGAAAATTAATCCTCTTGGGTCAAAGTTAACGGTTTGGTTAAAAATTATTCTGTTTTGTTTATAAATTCAAGTATTCTGATCAAAATTTTCTTTCTGTATATAAATAACTTTTTTCATTATTAACCAAAATAATTTTTGGTGGAAATATAAACTATTACATTTTTTGTTGCTGATTCATCTTCCCGGTTGAAATTAAACTAATTAGTTCAAATCAAATTATATTGTTAACAATTTTTTTCCTATGTAAATCTATCATTTCGAATGAAATCTTATCGCTTCGGTAGGGAATGTAACTATTTTGCTGCAAAGTACCTTTTTTTCTAGAACCGATATTTCAATTGAAAACAGATCTTTTCTTGTTCAGATTTGAACTATTGGTTCACAAATTAATGTATTTCGCTAAAGATTTATCTGTTCCGGTTAAATTTTGACACCTTTGTAGATAACTTTTCTATTCAGCTTCAAAATTCAACAATTTTGTTGAGAATTTCTTTACTTGTTTGAAAGTTGAACTATTTCAGCGAAAATTCATTGTTTACATCAAGAAATTAGACTACTCCGTTTTGGGCGAAAATTCATCATCAATAAAATAAAGATTTATCCATTTAGTTGAGAATTTCTTGTCATTTTTTGTTGAAGAAAAACAGCTTAAACAGCTTTAAAAATTAGTTTTTCATCGTTCGAAAGTAATTTTCGAAACTTTTGCTTCTTTGGTTAAAAATTCATGTGCTCTGTTTGAATTTTGTGTTTTGGTATAAAATTTATCTTGCTGATTCGAAGTGCATCTTTTTTAGTAAAAAATTAGATATTTTGTTAGAAATTAATTTTTTTCGTTGAGAATTAAACTATTTTCTTCTTGTCGTTTTTTTTGCGAGAAAATTCAACATTTTTGTCAAAAATTCATCCGTTTGGATTGATGATTCGTTTCTTGGCAGTAAATTGATCTTCAATCTTCTCGGTTGAAAATTCAACTATTTAGTTTGATTTTCCTTATTCTTTGTAATTCAACTTCTTAGTTAGGAGAATTCGACTTTCTTCTTCAATATTTATGGATATTCTTTGAAATTTTTCTTTTGGTGGAAAACGTATCTTGCTGATTGAAAATTTTTCTTTACAGTTCTAAATTTCGATTTTTTGTAGAAAGTTTAAATTTCGGTTGAAAATTTAACTGTCTTCGTGATGTCGTTTCTTTTGGACGAAAATTCAACTTTTTTGTTGAAAATTAATTTTTTTATATTGAACATTTGTCTTTTTCTAGAAAATTATTTTATTTGTCGAAAATTGAACTTTTTCTTCAAAATTCGACCATCTAAATTGAAATTCAAATATTTCGTTCGAAGCTTGTATTTGGTAGAGAATTGATTTTGTTGATTGAAAATTCATTTCTGTTGGTAAAAATTGAGATATTTTGGTCGTCTCATTTTGACGAAAATCTTTTTTTTTTTGACAATTCAACTGTTTCCTCAATGTCGTCACATTAAGAAAGAAATTTTACTTTTTTTCTGGAAAATTGGTCTCTTTTGGATTAAAAATTTGTCTTTTTGTAGGAAAAATGATCTTTTTGGTTTAAAATTGAATTATTTTGCTTGAATTTTCGTTTATGGTCAAAAATCGAACTTTTTTGTTGATGATTGGTCCTTCTAGATCGAAAATTTATTTCATAAAGTAAAAAAGTAATATTTCTTGGTTAGAAATGAACTAGATAGTTTTATAAATAAAATATATTATTAGTGTAATGAAAATAATTCGAATTTTTTATCACAGTAGTATGAAGTTTGCATTGTTCCGTCGGTACTAAAGTGGCACTTCGGACACGCTTGTTTTCCAGACGCACATTTTCCTCTGTGAATTCACGTGAATTTTGACAAGTAAAAAGCAAAACATTTTCGTTTCGGCTTCACCAGCGAAACGTGCTCTTGCTATTGCTAACTCACGATGTACGTTGCGGATTGGCGTACTGCGTAGTCATCCCTGAGCAAGACCGCGGAGCTTAAATCGGCTTCGCGTACTGCGCAGTGGGTACTGAGCATGACCCTGCATAGACGAAGCGGTTCATTTGGACCATCGCTGTTTCACTATAGGAGTATCACTGCTTTGCCAGTTCACGCCGCGCGTACAAAAGTAATTATTATTATACCAAGCGAGGGTAACTTTTGAATTAATCGATAAGTGATTGCGTGCTGTTCATTCAAACATCACAGTCTTCTCACAACATAGCTCGCTGATCAGTCTCTCTAGCAATCACCTTAGGTGGAGAGATTCGTAAATCTCTTCAAAGATTTGAGAAGCTCTTTTTTTTTTTAAATAATGTAAGCTAGGCAGAGTTATGGAAGGCTTTTATGCATCAGAAGAGTTATTTCGGTGGAGTATAAACGATGCGGATCGCTAGGAAGCAGGAATGGGGTCGCTTTGAAATTCCATCTTGTAACCTTCCTCTCAGCGATATCGGCATTATACGAGCATAGCGTGCATGCTGGTGATATTTAAATGTGTGAACAGCCACCCCGAGCTATCTCCAATCGTATATCGCGGATATTCGAGAAGCCGATCGGCCCTTACTTTACTTACGCAACGGGAGGCGAAGAGGATCGGTTTCCGATAATCAGAAACTGAACACGCGTCGAGAGGATCTCTGAACGACCCGGGTGAGCAGGGAAAGATAAAAAAAGTTAAAAAAAGAAGAGAACAAAAATGATCGTAAAACCTGACACCAACGCACCCAACAAAGTCCGGCCCATTCTGCAACAAGAAATCCCATTAACCTGTGTCGTTAGTCAAACGCTCGAAACTGGCCAGTTGGAACAAAACCGGGGTGCAAAACAACAACGGCTCTGACAAGTGCGAAAAATATCCGCGGATTAGCAATAGTTCCGCTTAAGAAAAAGCGGCAAGAACGTCCCGCTTCAAAAAAATAGCCAAGGAAGTTCCGCTTTAGAATAAGCGACAAGAACGTGTCGCTTTAGGGAATAGACAAGAACGTGCCACTTCAGGAAAAAACTAGACAAGAACGTGCCACTTTAGAAAAAAATAGACAAGAACGTGCACATTCAGAAATGCATTTTTTTTTGCTTAAATCCACTTCGTCCGCGCTGGCGTGATCCAAAACAAATAATCATGCAAATTATTTTTTCTCCCTCTATTTTGATGTGTGAAAGATGAATAATCAATAAATGATTCCAAAACAAATCATCATGCATCCAAAGCAAATCGGAGCAAGCGAAATGCATTTACAAGTAGGAACGTTCTTGCTTTTTTTTTTGGAGTGGCACGATTTTTTTTTCTTCTGAACAAATCTAGGACCAAAGAAGTTATGATCAGGTTATGTTGCAAACTGAGGAGGGCATAGTCTCCTGCAGTCTGGCCTCTAAGATGGAAGAAAGCCATCTACTATTAGCTTACTACTGAAATTACCGAAAGCTTCAAACCTCCCATGTTTTCTCACATTTTCCGAAAATTTCCAAAGGCTTCTAAGCATCTTCACAAATTTCCATACATTTCCAAAACTTTTGTTGCATCTTAGCACTTTGGAAGGGGGCCTATTTTAAGCAAATTTTCTCTATTTATCATCCAGATGGTAATTACGTCTTTCGTGTTGCCAGCAATCGATATTTGTAGCTTGTACTGAGCGTAATTGTACCTTCAGGCTTTATTTTCATCCAGATAATATGTTCATTAAGTTTTATCCATCTAATCAAGCACGTACATGCAAGCCACTTAGAATCGATTTCAAATAAAAAGTACATTTGCGCTAAAAAGAAAATTAAATTTTATGTTAGTCGGAAGTTAAATAGAGCACTGAACTCGAAAATTAATAGCAATAATTTCAAAATCGAAGTCGGTTCAGCATTTCGTACCAATTTCAGTTTTTTCAAAATTATCAACATTGTTCTTTTGAAGCAGAATCACGATTTTTTTTATATGTAGGTGAATTTTGACAATACATTCCAACTTGTTATGCAAGCCTAAATATTTTTAACAAATTCGAAAATGATATTTTTAGAAAATAGAAATAAATTTGTCCACAAAAATGGCTTAACCTTCGTAAAAAGGATTTAATCCTTTTTTAGCAGGAGTGTTGAAAGAAAATATATTTCCAAAAACCAAAAACCTTTATTCTTGAGATCACCAAAAATATTTGAAATATGAGTAAAATATTTTTATTTTTCAGATGTTCTTGGAATGTATAAGAATCTTTGCGAATTATTTGAAATCATTGAAAAATCTTCTAGAAACTTTGAAATATTTCAAAATCTTTGAGATCTTTAAACAAATTTGAAATGTTTCGGAAAGAATATTGTACAAATTTAATGTTGCTTAAAAATCTTAAATTTTTTGTGGAATCTCTGTGAAACCTTTAAAGTTGTTGGGAAATTTCGGAATATTTTGAAATATTCCTTAATTCTTGAGATCACCAAAAATATTTGAAATATGAGTAAAATATTTTTATTTTCCAGATGTTTTTGGAATGTGTGAGAATCTTTTTGAATTCTTTGAAATCATTGAAAAATCTTCTAGAAACTTTGAAATATTTCAAAATCTTTGAGATCTTTAAACAAATTTGAAATATGTGTGAAAAATGATTGGGAATTTGTAATGTTGCTTTAAAGTCTAAAATTTTTGTGAAATCTTTGCGAAACCCTTGAAGTCGTTGGGAAATTTCGAAATATTTTGTAGATTCCTAAATTTTTGAGTTCATCCAAAATATTTAAAATATGAGTAAAATGTGTTCGTTTTGCAGATATTTTTTGAAAGTATGAGAATCGAACTTTCGAGTTCCAAATGCTGATAAATAATAATAATGAGAATCTTTGCGAATTCTTCGTAATCATTGAAAAATCTTCTAGAAACTTTGAAATATTTCAAATTCTTTGAAATCTTAAAACAAATTTGAAATATTTCGTAAATTCTCCAAGATTTTTGTGGAATTTCTCCAAAACTTTTTAATCTCTTGTAACATTTGAAATACTCGTAAAATATTTTGAAATCTTCCAAAATCTTTGACATGTTTAACATTTTTTTGACATATTTGTGAAACCTTTCTAAATGTTTCGAATATTTCTGAAATATTTTGAAATCTTTCTGCAATCTTTGAGATTTTCAAGAAATATTCTAAATGCTTTAATATACAAATATGGATAAAAAGCATTTCTTGAACCAAATTCAACATTTTCCGGTTACATCATTATTGAACTAATGAAGAACCGAAGTCCTTTTATTGCACTATCTTGATCATATCTATGATCGCTGAAAGCTCAGATCATTGTTTGTTGATAAAGAGTTCAATACACTATCATCAATACCACGAGCCATTTTCACGATAAGAATCCTCAAATAAAAAAATTGAACTCGAGAGCACATACGGAGCGTCTCGCATTGAAACAAGGCTTATCGCTTGTAGACTTATTATCATTTATCATTCCAAGTGCCCGATATTTTGTAACATAATCTTCATTGCGCTTCATCTAGAGCATATTTGTTGCTTGACATCACCGAAGAGTCATGGCTGAAATTAAGGAGCGATGATACCTTCTTCTTTGTACGAAACTTTTTCATCAAACGCAAATGCTAACAGTAAAAGCTTTCAAAGACGAAATTCAATACTTGAGTCATGAATCCATAATCGCTGCCCGGATCGCTCAAGAATTCGGGTTGTCTCTCTTGAAATTGCAACAAAGCTTGGTTCCCCTTTTTTCTTTATTATGTTTTTCCACTGCTATCTAATCATATCCTTTCGTTGTTAGCTTTGTCGCTCTATGATTAATGCTGGGTGAACTTCGGAAAATTGGTCTGCTCGAAAAAACGTCTGGATGCCCGTCACGTGCCCACAAGACGTGCCACAGGGTGTTGATGAAAGTTCTGGGAGGTTTCTTTCTGAGGGCGTGTAGGATGAGGGGGGGTAGGGGGATTCACGTACCAAATGTGACAGGAAGAGTTCGCGTGCCTCCAACGCAGCACTTTGCCAACATCCGGTCACTAACCGCGAGGTTAACAAACCTTCTTGCGAGCTTTCTTGAACTAGGTATAATTAACATTTTGGAGAAAGATAGCGGTTGGAAAATTACTAAATACTCAAAAATGAAGCATAGGAACAATATTATAGGTATGACAGAGAATCTCGGAATCCTAGTTTCAAATTTCGGTGCTTGATACCAAACGAAGAAATCGTCGCCTCCTGATGGCTACCGGAAGCGGAATAAATCGTCTTAATATCGACTTTTTCGCGGGGAAGCCCTCTCCTTCCGGAGAAGGAAAAAATATTACTGCTCATTTCCGCAAGGCACCCTTACCACCCTGACATATTATAGAGATTCCTTGCTCTGGGGTGAAGCCATTGCCAAAAAAATCAATACCATAGCTATACCAAAACTAATAATGCGATGCAATAAATAATATCGCAGCAATCATTCGCAGTAAATAAGATTGCAGTCTAGAAACTATTTCACTAATGGACAAGATATTTCATCTTCTACTTATTGATAAAGTTTATCTACTACATCAAACATGGGAATTCTCGATATCATAAAGAGAGCATATCCCGAAGATGAACAATTAGTCGAGGACACGAAATAATTGATGGAAGGCAGTAACCGCATTTTCGAAAAAGGAATAAACTCTTGGTTCTTACGACACTAAATCTGATGGGATCAGTTCGACCTGCAGCAAGATAATCTCGATTGATACAGGTTCTCGTATCGATTGAATACTCTTGCAGCAAAAACGATACATTCTGATTTACTGCGACTTCTTTGCAGAGACGAAGGCTACAATTCAACTTGCATCCTCGGCATTGAAACATTTTGTGTTATGAATTTCCATTCCGGTATTATTAGAGGAGGACTACTGATGTGTCCATGAAGTTATACACATGTTCTGAAGGCTCCTCGGAATGCTCTCTGAGTTACACATAACTATCTGACCAGTTAGCTGCAAACTATTACATCCTTAATGCGTATTACCCTTGTTGACATCCTTAAGCATCTCTTAGTATACACCTGATTTTGTTATATTTAATCTATCGAAATTTAAAACTCTTGTTTGGTATCCTAAAGACAGCACATCTCAATAGAGACCAGCTACTCAATTTAATAAAAACTCGTATAAAAGGCAGTGATCGCATTTAAAAACAAATAAATGAACTCCGGCTTGTACATCTCGTTGCAGAGACGGAAGGTAAATTCCAACATGCATTCTGAACAAGGGATTCGAACATTCTCAGGTGTTATACATTTATATTTAGGTATCACTTGAAAAGGACTTCGACCTATTGTCAAAATTTTGCTTTTGAACTAAGGGATCTCTCTCAGTTGTAATAAATTATCCAACTAGTAATCAGCATCTACATCATTATTCTCTGGTCAACAGCCTGAACAAGTATCATTACATTATGAAGTTTTCCGTTATCTTTTGCTCTCGTAGTGAATCTGTTGCTCCAAAAATCAGATTCTACCTTTTAGCAAAGAGTTTAGGAGAAGATTTTGCTCTCGCATCTTGGCGACAAAGGGAGGCGCTCTGTTGTTTACGTGTGCATACGGAAGCATGGTCCCATAAACTTTTCCACTAAGGACAGTCCCTTCGCATTTCCCATAGGCGTGTGGAATTCGACAATCGCATAGATTTTTATGTTCCATTCGTGGGGTCGCAAAGTATGCACAATAAAAAGAAATAAAAAAGGTGAGGGGAAAAGAGCCCCTTTGCTAGTCAGCTAACGATAACGTCGCACGATCGAGCGGAGTTTATTTTCCTTTCTTGACAGCCCGACTAGCTCTACCTGTAGACCGTTTCAGGCGTTTCTGTTTTCTCCAATTTGCGACTTACGTCTCGACTTATTTCGACTCGGATGACAAACCTTTCGTGAGGCAAATAAAAGGGTCGAGCCGAATTTCGCCCTCGAAGTTTATTGTCTTCCTCCCCATCCTCAAATACGCAATTAACTCGGAGAAATGTTTGGTCTAAATACGAGTCCAACGATACTGTGAAATTAATTAGAAATGAAAATAGAATTTTGGTTGTTATATCCTTATTTGTTTTAGGCTTTATAGTGACTCATTTACTTGCCTTAGTACCAAATAAAAAAATCCATTTACGAGAGCGAGAAAATTCCAAGTAGGCGGCCGGGAGCGCTGAAGAAGGACGATTATGCCCATCTGCTGGCCTAACAAGACGTAATTGAAATCTCTCTACGTATGTCCCGGTTTCTCACGTAGGGTCACAATTGGCTTTATTATCACGTCTGTCCTGTTTGTATCGCGATGCCAAGGCGCCAGGCTCTGTCATACTCCTTAAGAGTCTTAGATTCATCCACAAGGAGGAGAAACGGGTAGACGAACTTGGAGTGTCCAAACGCTGATCAAACAAACACCCAAGATCCGAAACTTTTTTCCAGATCGAGTAACATTCAGCGTGTTACGCAGATTTTTAATTAGTTTGAACTACTTGTTCAAAATGCAAAAATGTGTTGAAGGTTAGGTAAATAGAAACAACAAGGTTCAGAATAGATGAGGTGTTTTTTGTTTTTTATTCCTGCTGCATCTTATTTGAAGCAATGCAAATTTTAGTTGTTCCTTGATTGATCAGCGTTTTAGAGTCCGATCTGAAGGCAAACACCTCTATATGTGTACAGATATGTACAGGTTCACACATTTACATATGCCTTATTTCATTTTTGGCCCTGATTGGATATATGATACAACATGTCCATGAGTATTGGACGCATATTCAACTTCCATTACCAAAGGCGACAAAATTCTCGTTAGAAGTTCATATTTCTTAACCGGTTGTTATATCTCATGAACGGATGTGTCCAATCTCATGACTCGTAAAAATGCACATTGGCGACAAGCTTTAGAAAGAAATTCAGTGTTGATCAGAATAAATTAGAGAGTAAATTGTACGGTGCATTATTTCCGGATGAACATTTTACATTTGATCGTTATTCAAAGCTTTTTGAAAAAAGTCTCAAAGTTTTCATTTCAAATATTTTCTAAACCTCTCTGCTTGGAAGCCAATGTCCTGTATTAAAAAGATTGCAAGCGAGATCATCCGAGATTATTCGAATTGATTTCACTCTACTATATTCAACCTCTCTGAGAAGTCAAGTTTATTCATTTGCGATAATTCACTTGAGAACGTTTGGAAATGATATTGACAGTATTGCGAGGTGACTGATCTGAGTGCAATAAGTCCTGACAGCTTCAATTTATTCCAGCGGAATCTCTTCCTATCTCACATTGCGCATTTAATAAATCTTATTAAATAATTCAATCAGAATACATCAAGGTTCAGAATGATTCCGCATCCTCTTTATCATTAGATGAAATTCAAATTCAGGCTCCAAACTAGGAAGAACGAAATTGCAAACAGTGGTTCAAGATCCCAAAAAGCTGGCCAAAACCTCAAAATTCGAAGTTTACCGGCTGAGGTAGATGTTCAATTATACTTAGTTAGGGGGGGGGGGGGGGGTGGGGGGGGGTGTATTTTTACACAAGTATGGTTGCAATATTAAAAAGTGCA
>WSXT02003181.1:0-15015 GCA_011762715.2 Neuroterus valhalla
AAGGGAAGGGAAGGGAAGGGAAGGGAAGGGAAGGGAAGGGAAGGGAAGGGAAGGGAAGGGGAGGGGAGGGGAGGGAAGGGAAGGGAAGGGAAGGGAAGGGAAGGGAAGGGAAGGGAAGGGAAGGGAAGGGAAGGGAAGGCGATATCAAAATATATGATACGAAGAGAAAGGAAGAGAAGCATCATAAATTAAGGGAGAAGATCATTACAAATGAGGATGATAGGAGATGAATTAGGAATCAGGAATTAATAACTGGTACAAGCTGGAAAAAATGTGACAATGATTCAAGGGGAGAATGAAGGAAAGGAGTGGGAAAATGTTTATGCTAGGTGCTAAAGGATTAAATGAGAAAGAATGAAAGAGTGATTGTACAAATGAGAAGGTGAGAAGATTGGTCTCAAAATCGAAAAGAATGTTGATCTCTTCTGCATTCTTATTTTATTACCATGCTCCTCCTTTCTCATTCCTCCTCGAGTCAATAAAATTTCTAATATTCCTGAAAATAGTAGAATCAGCTCTAGAGCGTGAATCTCTCACATCACTTCTATTGCCTGCAGGTGACACCACTAGGGAATTGATTGAAATTGAAGATTAGAAATGAACCATCGCGATAAGCTTTAGGAGGATTCAGAGTAAGAAACTAGGTCAAATCCTAGAAGAAAAACGAGGAGTACAAATCCAAATTGAGATAACTTTGATGAATGATTATGATTATACATGAGTATTGATTCATTTATTTATTTATTTTACAACTTATTCATTCAATTCTTAGGGTGAAATCAAATGTTCAACGTGCCTAAATGGATTATACAATAGGAATTATCGTAACAATCAAGTTAAGGATACAGAGAACGGCTTTCTGATAAAGGAGAAGGCAGGCATTAACGATAATCATATATTAATAATTTTCTATCCTTGTTGAAAACGGAAACAGTTGGTTGAAAATTGAACCACCTTGCTCAGAATTCATTTTGTTTGAGATTGACCAATTTAGTTTCAAATTTAAATATCTTGTAGCAAACACGTCTTTTGGGTAAGAAATAAATCTGGTTTGTTAAGAATGAATCTCTATATTTGAGGGTACAACTAATTTGTTGATAAATCGTCTGTTTTGGTTCAATTTAACTGAATGCACATTATGTTCCATTAAAAATAATTCTGAAAATGGTTGATTTCACTTTTCCATTTTTGATGTAAAATTATGTTTTTGCATAGAAATTTGACTATTTGGTCGAAAATTCATTTACACTGTCAGAAATTCATTGTTGAAAAATTATCAATCTTTTTGGTCGGAAATTCATCTTCGCAGATTGCAAATTTATCTATTTTGTGGAAAGTTTAATTATTTTGTTAATAATTGAACTATTTCGTTGAAATCGAAGAACGTATCATTAAATTATTTCCACAATTTTTCAAAGGGTTACGGCAGCAAAGCTTCCTCTATTAGAAAGACAAATTGTTAAAATGATTTTCAACTATTAATTTATGTGAGAATTCTATATTTTATCATTTCTAAAATATCGAAAATTAAAAATTCATCTTTTTTACAGATAATTATCCTTTTCTGGTTGAAAATCAATCTTTCCGTCAGAAAAATCATTTCTTCGATTGAAAATCTAACTGTTTTTGATTAAAAGTTATGCTTGGCGATTAAATTATCTGATAGATAATAATTAAACAGTTCTAGTTGGGTTTACAAATACTTCGTTGAAAATCTATTTTCTTCATATAAAAGGTCATTAAAAATTGAAAATTGAAAATTAAAATATTTTCAGTTAAAATTACATTTGCTCCGTTGAAAATTATTCTGATTTGGTTTATAATTGCACCATTCTTATGGGAAATCATATTTTTTGTTCAATTGAACTGTTTTTCATTTATAACTGAAATGTTCAAGGTCCAAATTACAACCATCACATTTTCCATCTAAAATTGATCTGTTTACTGTGAAAAGTTATCTATTCGGTATAAATCGACACTTTTCTAAACAAATTAATTCTTTCAAGGCAGATACATCAAGTTAGATGCAAATTAAATGTTAGGTTGAAAATTAATTGCTTTATGGGAAATTTGTCTTTTCGACTCGAAATTCTAAGAGCCTAGCAGAAAAGTTAACTATTTATTTGGAAACTTGGGGTGATTGGTTCAATATTCAATCACTTCATCAGAAAATTCAAATTTTTGTTGAAAAATGATATTTTTTGCTTCGAAATTGAAAAAATTTTGTGAGAATAGGTCCTATCTTCAAAGCATCAATTTTCCTGTCAGAAAGTTCATTTGTTTGTTTCGGATTAAACTATTTAGTTGAAAATTCACCTCTTTTGCTTCAAACCCTAATATTTGCTTCGAACTGGAACTTTTTTGTGGAAAATTAATTTTGTTCTTTTGAGATTCACTTAGTTAAGTGAAAATCAACTATTTTGATCAAGTTTTTCCTTTTGTTGGGTCATGAATAGACTTTGTTTAAACTATGTACTTCGTTTGTGGTATAATTATTCTGATGAAAATTCCACTTTTTTTTTTAATTTATCCTCTTGGATTCAGAATTTATCTTTCTTGATTGAGATTGAACTTTTTTTTTAATCCAAGTTTTCGGTTTGAATCATCAATCACCAAGCTTTCATGTTGGAAATTTCAAATAACCTGCTGAATATTCATGTTGCGATTGAAAATTGAAGTATTGGCTTGGAAATTTGAATGCTTTCCAGGAATTTTATTTTCTTTGTTTGAAAATCACACTATTGAGTGCAGAATGTAACTATAAAATTCAACAATTGCATTAAATATTCAATTTTTTTGTTTATAAAAATCTGTCTCTTCAAAAGTCTAATGATCTTGTAGGGAATCTTAAAATTTTGTTGAAAATTCATCCATCTGGATTAAAATACATATTTATGGTAAAAATCTTTCTCAGTTGACTGAAATTGGCTGTTTTTCTGAAAATTCACATTTTTTTATTTGAAATCCAACTCTATAAACTTCGTCTTCAAAGCACGGAAATTAAACTTTTGGTTTAACAATGCAGCTGTTTTTGGTTTCATATGCGTCTTTTCTTCGTAAATTCGATCATTCAGTTAAAAGAAAATTCTTCGAGGTCAATATTTCCAATGTTGAGTTGATTATTCAAGTTCTGTTTCAGGAAGTGCTTATTCTGGTGGATGCCTAATTATCTCATTGAAAAATTATGCTTCGTCAAAAGTTCGTTCTCTAGGAAAATATTTATTTTTATGGTAGCAAATTGATCTTTGTTGTTTGAAATCAGCTATTTTGTTAAAAATACAATTAATCTGTTTGTAAATTCTGCTGTTTTCTAGAAGATTCATTTTTTCAGCACAGGAATTAAACTCTTGAGGTAAAAATCATAATTGTTTTTGGTTTTTTATACACCGCCTTGAATAATAGATTCGACTTTTGGGTCAAATATTAAACTTTTTTGTTAAAAATTGTCAATTTGGATGATTGTCCATTTATTTATTTAAACATCAAACTTCTTTGCAATAAATTTATCATTTTATCAATACTTTGTTAAATCTGATTTTTTTTTTCATGAAAATTCTTTCATAAACCGAAATTAATTTGAGTTGGTTAAAAATCGACAGTGTCATTGAAAATTTGACTTCTTGGTTTCAAAATTCAACTGTCTTTTGTAAAATACGTCCCCTCAGCATAGGAATTCAGCTATCGGGTTAGGAATAAAACGGCTGTTTGTTGAATATCCATATTTTTTGTTCGAAAATTCAAATATTTGATTTAAGATATTTTTAAGGTTCTTAGTTGCATATTGATCTTCCTTCTTTGAAAACTTGACCCTCTGGTAAAGAAAAAAAATTCAGAGGTTGGAATTCCAACAATTAAGTTTTAATTAGGGTGAATAATTAATTATAAATAAATAAAGTTTAATTAACTCATAATAAAGTAAGTTCTATCAAGTTTTCTTATATACCTATTTTGTAGTAAGTCTATTCTTTCTGTTGAAAACTTCACACCTTCGTGAAAAGTTGATACTTTATGGATAGAAATTCACTTTTCCGGTGAAAATATTATCCAAGTAGGTTAAATATCAACTGTCTTCTTGAAAATCACATTTTTTTCAATGAAATTCCATTAAAGACCATATTGAAAACACGGATAATAATACGCAACCAACGAAAAATTATATTTTCAACTCAATAGTTGAACTTTCATTCTGCAGAGACGTATTTTTCTGAAGTATTTTGTATTTTATCTAAGATGCATCTTTGTAGGTTAAAAATCCCAAAAATGACTTGGATGATCACTTTTTTTGTTGAAATTAATTTAACTCGTTAAATGTGTACATATTTCGTTAGAAACTCAACTTCTTTGTAAAAAATTGATTCTCTATTGATAGATATCGATTTTTATGATCAAAAATTTATCCGATTCGGTAAATATCAACATTTCTTATTTAAATAAACTTTTTTTATTTTTAAACTCAACTCCCTTAAGGAAATAGATCTCAGGAAAGGAATTCAAATATTTGAGTTCAAAATGTATTTTTTTTTTAAATTCAACTGTCTTCTAAAGAAAACATCTCCTAAGTATAAGGATTTAATTTTTCTTTAAAATAAAATGGCTGCTGACTGAATATAAATCTTCTCCGAAAATTCAACGATTTATTCGGAAATGCAATGGCTTCGAAATGCATGTTAATATTTTTCGTTGGGAAACTTGACTATTTTGTAGAAGATACATCTTCGTGGGTTGGAAATTCAATAAAAAGGTTGAATATTTACTTTTTTTGTTAGAATAATTCAATTTCATTGAATGTCTATATATTTTGTTGAGAACTCAACTTCTTTGTGAGGAACTGATTTTTTTCACAGATATTCATTTTTATAGTGAAAGATGTATCTCGGTTGATTGAATATCAACTATTTTGTTGAAAATTCAGTTTTTTTGTTTTTAAAATAAATTGTCATTAGAAAGATACATCTCAGAATAGAAATTCGAATACTGGAGTTTAAAACATTTTTTTTTCAAAATTCAACTCTATTCTGAGAAATACGTATTCTAAGGATAAGAATTAAATTTTCCATCCAAACAAAACAGCTGCCAATTGAATAATAATCTTCCTCCTGAAAACTCAACAATTTGGACGAAAATGCAACAATTTGGATGGAAATGCACAATTTGTTCAAGAAATGCAATGGCTTCTGGTTGCATAATGATCTTTTTCGTTTAGAAACTTGACTATTTTGTTGAAGATAGATCTTTGAAGGTTGAAAATCCAACAATGGGGTTGAATATTCACTTTTCTTAGAGCTGATTATTTCGTTGAGTGTCTGTATATTTTTTTGGAAACTCTACTCCTTTGTAAGAAACTGATTTTTTCAACAGATATTTATTTTTATGGTAAACAATTTATC
Source organism: Neuroterus valhalla (assembly GCA_011762715.2). Taxonomy (NCBI): domain Eukaryota; kingdom Metazoa; phylum Arthropoda; class Insecta; order Hymenoptera; family Cynipidae; genus Neuroterus; species Neuroterus valhalla. Next base: position 5,388 of record WSXT02003181.1, read on the forward strand.
TCAGTTGATTAAATTTGATCAACTTTTTTGTTTTTAGATTCAATTGTCATTTGAAAGATACATTCCAGAATAGAAGTTCAAACATTTGAGTTGGAAATATAATTTTTTTCTTCAGAATTCAACTGCTTTCCGAAAAATACGCATTCTAAGATAAAAAATTCATTTTTTTTCCTTGAGTAAAATAGCTGCTGATTGAATAATAATCTCTTTCTGTAAATTCAACAATCTGGATGAGAATGAAATAATATGGTCAAAAATTCGATGGCTTTTGTTGCATGATAATGTTTTCCGTTTGAAAACTTGACTATTTTTTTGAAGATATATCTTTGTGGATTGTAATTCCAACAATTGAGATCAATTCTTTCATTTTTTTGGAATCCAATTGTCCTTAGAAAAATATTCCTCCTTGGGATAGAAATTTAATTATTGGATTGAGAACATCATTTTTTTTTCTCCAAAATTCAACTGAATTCTCAAAAATATGTCTCCTCAGAATAGAATTTCGAGTATTGGGCGCAAATATATATTTTTTTTCCGAAATTTAACAGTTTCCTGAAAAAAACGCCTTCTTGGAATAAAAATTCAATTTGATATGAAAAAAAACGGCTGCTGATTAGATATCAATCTATTCCTCGAAAATTAAACAATTTTTCTTGAAAATGCAACAAATTAGTTGGGAATAGAATGAATTTTGATAGGAATTTTTTTTTTTTGTTCTGAAACTTGACTTTTTCGTAAAGATACATCTTTGTAGGTTGAAAATTCAACAGTTGGGTTAAATATTCACTTTCATTGCTAAAATTGATCCATTTTGTTGAATGCTCAACTCCACTTCTTTATTGAGAATTGTTTTTTTTTTTGATGAGAATTCTTCTTAGGTAAGAAATTCTTTTAAGTTGGGTGAAACCCTTCCGTTTGGAATTCATCTTTATTATCTAAGAATTTCTGGTTGAATATTGATCTTTTCCGTTTTATGAATCGACCATTCAGTTAAAAAAGGTCTTTCAAGGTTAGAAATGCATCAATCAGGTTAAGTATTATTAATTTCACTATCTTTGGAATAATTCAATTACAGTAAGCCAATTTTGCACTTAAACGGTTTTAATAGCTCTATGGAGTTATTGAAGCACAAAGTCTGATAAATTTTGACTTGAGGTAGTTGCTAAAGTCAGTTATTCCCTACAGGAAGCCTCTTGAACACTTTGCAAAAGTGAATTTCCCAAGTGAAGTTCTAAAGTTTCCGTAATTCTCGTTCCTATCCGTACGATCAAAACCTTCGATCCTCAAATGCTCTGCTGCTCACAATTTACATATTTAATCATTCTAGTAGAAAACGGACAAGTTACAGAAGTTAATTGGAAATTCAGAACTTGAGAACCACTGTTCAAAGCCGTTGAAACACAAAGTTACGTTATTTCGAAACCTTTCTTGCCCTCCCTTTTTTAGTCCCAGGTCATCACACTTTTTCAAGTGAGAAAAGGTCCAAAATTATTTTAAGTCGAAAGATTTTGTATTTTTGAACAAATATTTAAAGTTCGAACAGAAACGGGTACTTTCCTGACAGAAGAGGTGGAATCGCTTGCTTTCGCTCTTCCCTAGTGGAGCGAAGGTTTGCACTTTTGCTCCGCTGTCGGACAAAATAATTTTTTTAACCTAATATTTTAATAGTGAACAAAAAAAAACAACAAATGTTTTCATAGTGTAGTGAGTCAAAAAGGTCCGAATGCAATTCCGAAGGATTTTCATTCTTACCCAATGGTTCAATTTTTTAGAAAAATTATACCTCCAAAAAAAGCACTTGGATTTAATTTATATATTGATAACGTTATCATCCTCCCCCTTCTACAGGCGTGGAAACGCTTACTTACAGTCCTCCCCAGCGGAGCGAAAGTGAGTACTTCCGCTCCACTGTCACACGAAATGGTTATTATTACCAACTATTTCAATTGTGAACAAAAGAAATCAAATGTCTCCAGTCAAAAAAGGTCCAATATTATTTTTGAGTGAAAATTATTTGTATTTTTTTAACAAACAGTTGAAGTTTTACCAAGAAATATAACTTTTTTACGAAAAGAGATAGGATCTCGAATGAAAAAGACAAATTTCCAACAAAAGGGTTGAATCTTCAACAATATGATTGCACTTCCATTCAAATAATTACTTTATAATCAAAAATTGAATTTCCAACCTAACAGTCAAATTTTCCGAATAGGAGAATCAAAATTCTGTCATAAAAGGTTTCAAATCTCACCCAATGATTCAAAGTTCATTGAAAAGTATGCCTTCGGGAAAGCAGTTGAATTTTGAATGAAATATTGGAAATTTTTTAGAAATAGACTCAATAGCTAAGTTTCAGAGCAGAAATACGGTTTTTTCGAGAGACAGTGTAATTTATAAATTGGCAAGGTCGATTTCCAACCTAAAAATTTATTTCTATCTAGGAATTAAGCATTTTCCACCGCGAATGATGAATTTTTAATTTAAATTGAAAATTAATTAATAACGTTCTTACAGGCATAGAATTGCTTAATTTCTCTCCTCCCCAGCGGAGCGAAAGTAGGCTCTTTCGCTCCGCTGTCTGACGAAATGATTTTTTTTAACCAGATATTTCAATTGCGAACAAATGAAATCAAATGTCACCACACTTTCCCAAGTCAAAAAGGTCCAAACTTTGTTTTGAGTCGAAATGTATTGTATTTTAAAATAAATAGTTCAAGTTTTAACAAGAAACATTACCTTCCTAAGAGATAGATTCTCGAATCAAAAAGAAATTTATAAGGTTTCAATTCTTACCCAATGATTCAAGTTTCATGAAAAATTATGCCTTTGAAAAAGCAGTTGAATTTTGAATAAAATATTGCGAATTTCTGAGAAATAGACTCAATTGTTTTTCATTTATTTATTGGTAACTTTTTCCACCCTACCGCTCTAGCAGACGTGGAATCGTTTACTTTCGATTTGATGTCGGACGAAATGATTTTCTTTAACAAATATTTTAATTGTGAGCAAAAAGAAAACAAATGGCATCACACTTACTTAAGTCAAAAAAGGTCCATAATCTACCAAATATTTGAAGTTTTAAGAAGAAAAATTATCTTCTGAACAAAATAAATAGATTTTCGAATCGAAAAGACAAATTTATAACAGAGGGGTTGCATTTTCAACAATATGATTGTACTTTTAATAAAATCATTAATTTATAACAGAGAATCGAGCAAAATTATGTCTTGAAGGGAGGAGTTGAATTTTAAACAAAATATTGAACATTTTTGAAAAATAGACACAATATTTAAATTTTGGAGCAAAAAGAAAATGTTAATAATAGACAGTTTTATTTATAAATTTAAAAGTTCGGCTGTCAACATAAAAATTTATTCCTTAATAAGGAAGATAAATTCTCCATCGTGAATGATGAATTTTCAATCCAAAAAGGCAATTGTTTCAGAAGGTTGTTGAAATTTCAACAAGATAATTAGACCTCCACAAAGATAGATTGATAGGATAGAGAAGATTGATTTATCACCAAAATAGATAGCACCGAGACTGAAAGCGGGCGTTTGCGCACCGCTTTTGAAGCCAAGCACCGAGGCGCAGCCGAGACAAAGCCGAGGTGGTTAACTTTTTACAAGGCGCAAGAGGACAATATCAATTTTTTGAATACTTCTTAAATTATTTGTTGATCAAGTTTTCCATCCTCCTCATTTTAAATTCGAAAAATCGCTTACTTTCGCTCTTCCCCAACGGAGCGAAAGTGCTCACTTTCGCTCCGCTGTCAGTCAAATAATTTTTTAACCACATATTTTAATTGTTAACAAGACAAAACGAATAATTAAGGTTGCATTTTGATACTAACAGTTTGATTTCAGAAAAAAAAGACAAGTTTTTTGGAATATAATTCAATTTTTGACAAGAGAAAGCTTATACAGTTTATTTTTCAGCCTACAACAGAAAATTGTCAAAAAATGGTTGAATATCAAAACAGAAAAACTTAATATCGACCAAATCTCACCACATGTCTCTTATTTGCATCCTCCGATGATAACCCTGTGTAATTTTTCCTTTTAATTCTTCCTCATCCGCTGTTTTCCTTAATTTCGATTGCATACATCATCCTTTCCATATCAAATTATCCTCTATTCTCTGTTTCATATAACAGCTTTCTTTGTGACATCACCTTCATCTTTTCTTTTTTATTCTCTAATTTCATTGGCGCCATTTAGTCTCCTCTCCTCTTCCTCTACTTATACTCGTATAATGTACTATACATCAACTTCTCACTTCCTATACCTATTTATTTTTCTCTCCACTGTCTACGTACTCTCACATCTTAACCCTTTTGATGTTCTTCCTTACCTGATCATCAAAAATAACACAGTCTATTGCTGTCCCCTTCTTTCCTAACGTATGCATGTACTTTCTCTCCTCATCACCCTCCATGATCCCGTTCAAAATAAATCATTCCATCACTCCTAATCTACTCAGTAATTCCCTTCCTTCTCTATTCACTGCTTTGTCTTTCAAGTTTCTTCAAGTCTGATCTCCTTCCCATCCCTCCTTTTTCCTTCTCTTTCTCCTGTTATTGCATTAAAATCGCCTCTTTTGATGAAATTACCACCTTCTGCTTTTCCTTCCATAAACTCCCCCCTCTCCTTTGTCTTCCTTTCAATATCTCTATTCACATGTACTATCTTCTCTATACTCACTATATATTAAAATAGATATGATCTACTTTCTTCTACTTCTCCTCTTCTATTATAATTTCTTGCACAATTATTTCTTTCTTCGATTCCTCCAAGGCATTTTAATCTTTTTTCTACATTTGCAACTCTTTCCTCATACTCATCACCATTTCTTCCATTGCTCTACCCTCTTCAAATTTCCTCTCTCCTTCTCGTATCTTTCATCTGTATCATCCAGGTAGCCTTTCCTTTACTCTTTCTCACTTACTCTCATGAAGCCATGTGTTCATCATCAATACGACTTTCCATAGACCCAACTTTTTCATACACTCCCTATTCTTTTTTTATAATCCGTTAATTTTTCATTCATTCCATCGACCTTTCACATTCTACTAATCCCCCCTCTCTTCGTCCAAACCATCCTTCATTCTCCGTTCACTTCTACTAACAGCTTTCTCTTTGAAATCATCTTCCTCTTATCTTCTCTATTCTTTAATTTCACGAGCCTCATTTTGTCTTTTATTCCCTCGTCCCTTCCTGTACTTATATGTCTATGCTTTACTATACCTAAACTTCTCACTTCCACTACCTAATTATTTTTCTCTCCACTGTCTACGTACTCTTTCATTTTAAGCGTTTTGATGTTCAACTCTACCTGATGATCAACAATAATACAGAATGTTACTGTCCCCTTCTTTCCTTCCGTATGAGAGTACTTTCCCTCCTCATCACCCTTGATAATCCTGTTCGAAATAAAACATTCTATCATACCCAATCTACCCTTGTAATTTCTTCCCCTTTCCAATCACTACCTTGTCTCAAAAATTCTTCAAAGTCCTATCCATTTATCATATTTTGCAAGTCTTGTACACCTTCTTTCGGAAACCACCCCTCTCTTTTCGATCACCTATCCTCATTCACATCCTTATTACCTTTCTCCCTTGTCTCACTCTCGTCAGCTTTTCGAGTTCCTTTCCCTTTTTTCCCAACCCACTTTCCTACTTTTACAATTTCACTTATGTTCCCTCTGCTATTCTTGTTTTTTACCTTGGTTCTGTATCCTTTTCTCTTCTGAGTCCAGCCATTTACAGTCTTATTTCTAGCTTTATTTCCTTCCCTCGCCACTTCGTCTCTTTCTCTATACTTCTATCACCTTTACCATTTTCTTACGCATCCTGAATCCTCTTAACCTTCTCATTATTACTTCCGCAACTATCTTTCTCTGGCGTGTATTCAATATTTTTGGAGTTCAAAGGTTGCCCTTAATTCTACTGGATCCCCACTGCTTCCCGTTTTCCCCTCTTTCCCTTTTGAAGAAACTTTCAATACATTCGCAGCTCTATATTTTTAACTTCTCCTCTTCTAACGTTTTATCTCTATTTACTCGTTTGTCTCCCCTTCTGATGTTCCAAAAACTTCTGTTTCCGAATTCCTTTCTTCCTTGTTTTCACTCCACACCATCAATCACACTTAAGCACACTTTCATTATGCCGGAAACGGAATTCCACTATCACCTTGTTTCTTCTCATCCTCTTTTTTTTTCTTATTCTCAGGGGAAAAAAGAAGTTTCTTCCTACAAAAATATAAATTACATACCTGCACTAGCTGCCCCCAGCCTAAGGACAGCATCGCCTTGTAAGGAGATGGATAAAGTGGCCGTATCCTCGAGACGAGCGAGGACCTCTTCTGGAATATCCTCGGGTTCGCGGAGGCGGAGGGTTACTTCACCTCCGCCTCCGCCCCCTTGACCATTCCCACCCCCGGGACTGGTCGAGGCCGAATACATGAAAACTGATCCGTATCCATGCAGCGACTGCAAAGGCAGCCTCACGCCACCCACTTCCCCGACCGGACCCTGAAAACAGAAAACAAAAATCAATTAAAATTATGAAACTGATATTTCGTTTCAAAACTCTACGGAATCTTATGTTGATATTTTATAAATTTATAAATCGAGGTTTATTACCGGAAAACTTTGCTACTATAGAGTATTTTTTGTGTGTGGTCATTAGGGTGGTCCAAAAAGTTTTTTTTCGAATTTTTATGCAAAACACCCAGGAATTTGTACGAACCCACATAAAAATACATCCATTTTTTTTGTTTTGAAAAAAAATATTAGGAGGTGCCGCAAGCCCTGTGAAGTTCAACACGTATTTCCCATAAGAGAAAAATACTTTTTTGTAAATTTTATTAAAAAATCTCGATATTTGATGAATCGAATTCGAAATTCACCATTTCCCTTCACAATTGGTCACAGAATGCGAATGAAATATTATTTTTTAAATATCAACCCCATAAGTCTGTTTTATACTGTCCAAAAAACCCTCATAAGTGGAAAAATGGGTTTTCCAAGTTTTTGGTGCTAATTATGATTTTTTTGCGGTTTTTTTTACGCACGACGTTTGAAACGACGTTTTTAGCAACTTTCTCTTAGAAAAGGGTTTTCAACGTTGCACTTAGAGCGAGGTAATAATCGATTAAAGTTAACAAAAATAATTGTGTAAACAATATGTTATTATTCCTAACAATATTCTCTTAGAATAATGCTACAAAATTGCGGTTTTTTCTTAAATTTACAACTTCTCGTCCACTTTCCACTTGGAGTGGGGAATCATTTGAAAAAATTTAGCAAAAATAATTGCTTAAACAAATTGTGAATGTTTATAACTATCTTCTTCTAGATTAATACTAGATACGTAGTTGCGTTTTTTTCCTGAAATTTTCAACTTTTTATGACTTTTCAATTAGAGTGAAGTAATAATTAATTCATGTCGAAAACAAATTATTTGAACATTTTATTATCATTGAAAATAATATTTTCTTTGCTTGATGATAGAAACTTGCGGTTTTTTCTGAAATTTAAAACTTTTTGCCCCCTTTGGCTTGAAGTGAGTTAGTATTTTATTTCATCTACCAAAAATAATTGTTAAAAAAAAATATTAATAATACCTATCTTCTCTTAGAATAGTGCTAAAAAGTTGCGGTTTTTTTCTAAACTATTAAGCTTTTTATCAACTTCTCATTTACTGAGGTAATAATTAATGCGGGTTAACAAACATGCTTATTTGAAGATTTTATTATTGTTCATGATCATTTTCTCTTTGATAAGTGCTAGAAAGTTGTGTTTTTTTCTGAAGTGTTTAACTTTATTACTCAAAAAAATACAATACTACGTAAAAAATTATTTTCTCTAATGTTTATTCATTATTTGTTTACAGCTGAAAAGCTAGATCAAAAGTTATACATTTGTACAATAATAGAATGTTTAAATAAGCATGCTTGTTAACTCGCATCAATTATTACCTCACTAAGTGAGAAGTTGATAAAGAGCTCAGAAAAAACCGCAACTTTTTAGCACTAGTCTGGAAGAAGATAGGTAGTAACAATAATAACTTTTTCACACAATTATTTTTGTTAAATTCAATAAAATATTAACTTACTTCAAGTGAAAAGTGGGCAAAAAGTTTTAAATTTCAGAGAAAGCCGCAAGTTTCTATCATTAAGCGAAGAACTTATTATTAGCAATGATAATGAATTGTTCAAATGATTTGTTTTTTAACATGAGTTAATTATTGCTTTACTGTAATTGAAAAGTGATAAAAAGTTAAAAATTTCAGGAAAAACCGCAACTATGTATCTAGTATTGATCTATAAGAAGATAGCTATAAACATTACCAATTTGTTAAAACAATTTTTTTTGCTAAATTAAATTGAAGAATAACCCACTTCAAGTGAAAAGTGGACAAAAAAATGTAAATTTCAGAAAAAAACGCAATTTTGTAGCAATATTCTGAGAGAATATCGTTATGAATAATAACATATTTTTGAAACAATTATTTTTGTTAACTTTAATTGATTATTATCTCGCTCTAACTGAAACGTTGAAAATAAGTTGAAAAATTCATAAAAAACCTTGACTTTATAACCCTTTTCTAAGAGAAAGTTGCTAAAAACAATAATAAATTGTAATAGGAACAAGTAAACTTGCAATCAAAAAAATAAGTTTACGATAACAAAAAAAATGGGTTTATAACCAGATAGTTCATTTTTCAAACAAGGAGATGAATTTTCAAATAAAAAGATTAACTTTCGAGTAGAGCGCTTCAATCTTCAACCATGAAGGTGAATTTTCAGTTTCAAACCCAAAAATAATTATTTTTAAACCAAAATGGAAAAGTAGGTAATATTTTCAGTTTAAAACCCCAATTCCAAACGAAGCATAAGAGTTTTGTACTAAAACAAAGAATCTTCAAATGAATGAGTTAAGTTTTCATACAGATAAATTGACTCTGACTAAAAAAGATAAATTGTCAACGAAAATTCGAATATTCAGATTTTCAATTGAAAAAATGTATGTTTACCTAAACAAATTGATTTATTATACTAATTAAAACAAAAAAAAATAACGTTCAAGAAACGAAGAAAAAAAACAACTTTCAAACTAATTATTTCACTTTTAAACAAAATGATGAAGAATCAAATGAAATTGTAGATGTTACATTGAAGTAGTTGAATTTTAAACCAGGAAAACGAACTTTCCACTGGAATCATGAACATTAAACTAAAACAGTTCAGTTTTTGACAAAGAATTAATTTCCAAGCAGAAAACACAATTTTTCAACAAAATAGTTGAGATTTGAACTATTAAAAATCAAAATTTTTAAGCAAGAATAGAATAGTGACTTTTTTGGATATAAGAATTAATTTTGAACCAATCTTAACAGTTTTCAACTAGGCAGTACCACCCATGTGCGTGGGCTAGGATTGAAATAATACGTGCCAAAATGTTAAAAATTTTTTCTTTTTCGAAATAAAAAAATTTTTCTCGTATTTTTGTGTGTATCTTTTCCTTAAAAACAAAAAGCTAATTTTTAGGTAATAGTGATCGAAGGATGAATTTGCTATTTTGAATTGTATCATCTTCATCAATGTACCCTTATTAATACAAA
>WSXT02003192.1:0-15014 GCA_011762715.2 Neuroterus valhalla
TTGGCAACTGCTATAATCCAGTGCTTATCTTGTTTTCCCGTATATCAACAATGCTATATAATATTAATTGTATATGACTTAATTCTCTTCTTTCAATCTTATAATTTGTATGCCTTGTCTAAAGATATCACTGTCGTGAAATCGAATTGCCACAAGATTATATGAAATGTCCAGGATTTACTTTTTACTTAAATTTACGGAAAAAAAACTTTACGCATATTCTTGAATTTCTTCAGATGCATTTCTGGAGCTCAGAAAAAGTTATTTATTGTCAAAGTATTTTCATCTGAGTCATAAGAAATTTTGAAATTTTCTGAAATAATCAGAACTTGTTATATAGCTGTCTAGAAATTAGTTTCATAGATTTTCAGTGTAATATTATATTTCCCACATTTTTTTAGTATTGAAACAATTGAAAAAATTTTCCAGTATCTTTTATAACTTTCTATAGAAGAGATGTTCAGCAATTCTATAATGTACTTTTATTCACCTTTCGTTCGAATTCCTCTGATAAAATTTTTCTTTAACTTGTCACTTTGATTTTTCTTCCACTTGTCACTTTGAAGCTGCGATGTAATTTATTAATTCAGGAATGGCTCATAATATCGCAATTTGAATTAATAAGAATCAGCATCAACTGATAATCACATCAATAAATATCATTAACCAATGTTTACGTTGTCACTGTCCACCAAACATCGCAATGTTTATATTATAACTTTCAACCACTTATTACAAGAAAACTTATTATTTCCGCGAACAAACAAAAATACCCGTCATGTCGAAAAATTCTTCATGATATATTTGTAACTCATTTTCTAGGTAAAAAAAAAACAACTTTTGTCACTTCAAAAACTCAATTCTCCGATTTTCAATTTTGTTTTTAATGGATGGAAAAGAATTTATGAAAAATGTGTAGGTCTCATTCAGATGAATAATTATTGTTCAATCGTTTTTTCTGGTGTCATTCAAAGTCCCTTAAAAATTTAACTCTTGACTTTTTATGGTTTTTGTTCAATTTAAATGAAAATTTTGGATCCTCCAACAGAATTCAAGAAATTCTGCTTCGATGATCTTGTGGGGCTTCCTGAGTGAAACGAATAGTTGGAAATAGTTGAATTTACGATGTTATGAGTCCTTTTCATTCAGAAAATTAACATGTCTGCCTGTCGATCTGTCCATCTGTGGGTATATTGGCCAATCTGTAGTCTAACACACCGTTTCTTTATCCGAAAATACAACTTGAGTTCGTTAGTCAGACTTCTACCACCAACTCCATTGTCTTAGCCAGGAAAATAAAATTGAGACAATTTAAAACTCAATTTATTCACCGAACAACGCTAGGTACAGTATAAATCAATCATGAATCAATCAATAAGCATCAATTAATCATCAATCAATCATCAATCAGTCATAAATCAGTCATCAATTAATCATCAATCGTTCATCAATCAATAATCAATCAATCATCAATCAATCAACAAGCGTCAATCACTCATCAATCTATCATCAATCAATCATAAATCAATCATCAATCATCCAACAAGCATCAATTAATCATCAGTCAATCATTAGTCAATCAACAAGTATCAATCAATCATCAATCTATCATCAATCAATCATCAATCATCAACCAATTAACAAGCATCAATCAATCAACAATCAATCATCAATCAATAATCAATCAATCATCAATTAATCAACAATCAATCATCAATCAATCATCAATCAGTCATCCGCGATGACTTAAGTCTTATCTTTCTTCGCAAACCCTTTTGCGCCTGGCCGACAGGTGTTTGGCACAGGCTTTAAACCGGCCGACATACATTTTCTCTAAGCTCTCGTTGCCAGCAACCCTCTGCTGTCCCAAGGAAAAACCTAGTAAGCGACATTTGCCATAGAGGTTATTCTCTCATGCAGACATGCCTGAAAATAGTCACTATGGAAAAAGTCACTTACTAGGTTTTTCTTTGGGACAGCAGCCCTCCCGTATCATTTTTTCCAATATCCGGCATAACGTAACTTTATAATTTTTTTTTACACTCTTTAACAATTAATAAACACCCTTGGGCACAGGATATGTCTGGATGACATTGGCGTTTTGTTTTCTCCTTCTATGGACCTACATATTCGACCCATTTTCATTAATAGCCGCGATGACGTAGGCTTTTGTGTCGCTGGCCTACGGACTATATAAAGATGAGGTTTCCTGCAAAGACTCTCAGTACCATAAACCAGTTCGTCCTGTGAATCAATGTTTGGAATTTATTATCTTCTAGAATTATGGCCATCATTTGGCATTTATAGGGGAAAAATTTTCAGTCCTCAAAATTTATCAATGATTTATTGTACATTTTGATGGAAAAGTAAATTAAATATGAAATTTTTATTTCTAAATATTACCAAATATTTTGCTTGTTTTATCACATGCTCAAGTTGAATTGGCCAACAATCATATTTCTTTATTGCTCAATATTGAAATGTACAATCAATCTAGAATGCTAGAATGCTGTGAAGAAGGAAAAAACAGATCTAATGAATCTTACAATCATTCCGACGCGAAATTGTGAATGTCAGGCCTTCGTTGCATTTTTAGCATTTTTAAAGGGATGAACAAGTACCAAGTGACAAAATAAAAAGTAACTTAGTGAAATTATTTGTTGGTGACTCCCTGGAAAATCCGAAATTTCTCTGAAAAACTCCATTCAAACCAATAAACGTAAAGCTTGTTTTTCTGAGAAAAAAAACGTTCTATGCTTTATGATATGACTCATATACAAACAGAATTTTTTTTGGGAGCGGCAGAGAATCGTACGGTTGGGTGTCCTACAATGGGGAGTATTATTGAACGTGCATAATTTCAGACTACTCTAGTCTCTACTACAAGACTCTTTAATTTAAATATGCTTCTATGAGGTTTCTTGATTTTTTCGATATGGACAGGGAAACCTAGTGAAGGGACTATTTGTAGCGATATTTCGATAAAGAAAGACTATTTTTCGATTACGCGTAGACACTGCCCCCTCTTAGCAGATGTTTTCTCATTGTACAAAAAATTAATTATTCTCTATTTACACCTTACTTATCTAGATGCAACGGAAAGCAGTGGTAATCCACCAAAAAATAAAATGACTATCACTGATCAAGGCCGTATTTATGTAGTATGGAAAGATGCCAAGAAGGTAGTATTTGGAAATCTGCATATGATTCCACCTGAAAAGTCTCCACAATGGGCACGTGATCTAACATCTTCAATCGAATCACAAGAGCGCGTTTATATAACATTAGGTGGTAAAAATCCTCACACTTATTTAACCGCAAAGCTCGAAGATGTACCTGAATCTCACACTGGCAATTTCGATAATACTGAAGATCACTGTTTCATAAGAGAAAACCAAGATGTTTATCGTGCAAACTTATACCGCAATGAACGTCGAATCCAATTTGTTAATCCAAACATAGTTCGTGTGAAGGTGCAACCAAAAGGTTTTGATTTCATTCACGTTTGGTATGGGTCACTAGAAAAAATCACGTTCAATATTCCTGACTGGGTTTCATAAGAAAGTGGTGTATCAAAAACTGTATGTAACTGTTAAAATATTGTGTCATGCAATTTCGAGCGTATTCTCGAATCTGTATGTTTATTTCATTTTGGGGTCAAGTATCCCAAAACTGCAGTTTAAACGGTTTGAAATGAACCATGCTAGTAAGATTATTAGAAATGAAATTTTTTAATTTTATCATCTTGCTTGCTCCGAGAGCTTATGCTGTATAATCATTCTCTTTGAATATGACAAAGGAAGGATCATAACCATCAATCTGAAGTCGAAAATTTTTATTGGATTTCATGCGACAAAAATAAACAAATTAATGATCCAGTAAGTTTTACTGATTCCTTACTAGATCATGGTAAAATATTTCTTGATAATAATTGTACGAATTTGCATCATAATAATTTATATTCACAGGAATCCGTGGACACGATACTTGAACGGTTACATACAGTACGAGAAAATAAATCGATCTATAAATTCAGCTGGACGGCTGCATGATAAAAGTGTCATATTCATCGATACTTCAAAATCTAACTCTATAGTGTCTTTTGACACCTTTCACAATTCGGCAAAAACGTCCCTATGACGTTGTACATATCCGATTTGACTGTTTCACTAACCGTGTCAATCAACTTTATTTGCGCAATCAAAGCTTCCATGTTTGAGAGGGCTGTGACGACTCCTATGAGAAACAAATTAGACTTTCTCCCCACCAACAGTAAATTTTGGTGTCCTGTAAATAAGAATAGGAGAAAATACGAAGTTACCTGCAACAAAATTAAACCTCAGTTCTTTCTGTGTTCAGGCGATTTCCCGTTCAGCATTTTCATGTTGTTTAAAATTCGATAGCATCGCATTACTTTGATTTGAAATTAATTTTGCCGATTATGTAATATTGTCAACTATACAAGAACGATGAGAATTAGAAATCCTGGAGTTCGCAAGAATGAGAAGGTTTTGTAACCTCCACTCACACTACGCATTGAGAATTTACTTTGTCAAAGTGGAAGAAATAAAAGCTATTCACACATCTATCCTTGTTAATTTTATTCCATTTGATGAACGAAAACGTACATAAAACACTTTGAACTTCATTGAAACAAACAAAAGGCAGCATAAAAAATCTTGCAAACAGAAAGCATCACTGAAAATTATGTATATGTTACTGTTGAAACCTGGAATCACTTAAAACGCGTTTTAACTAGTCAAAACGCGAAATGACGGAAAGAATTCGTCAAAACTAGTTTTAACTAGTTAAAACGCGAAGTCCTTTTGTTGAAACCCGAAGAAATTCTAAATTAAATCTGATTTCACGTTTTAACTGAGAATATCAGTTAACACTAGATTTACCCAATTGTGCTTTTGGTAGAACTAGTTTTAACTGCACACTAACATCACTTTACAGTGAAAACCCGAAATACTGAACTTGAAACTTCATGCGCTTACATATCTGTTTGCAGGGAAAAGCGTTTCCTTTCTCAAGTCTCTTGAGGGTGGAAAAGAACCCCTGCGACTGGTTATAGAAAGAATGTAGGTCACAGAAATAATGTTGGTCACATACCTACCCCCTTTTCCAAGTCTCGTGGGAGCTTAAAGGAATTACTGTGACTGCTTATAAAAATAATGTAGGTCACATACCTACCCCCTTTCCCAAGTCTCGTAGGGGCGTAAAGGAATCCGTGTTACTGGATAAAGAAACATTGTAGGTAATATACCTACCCCTTTTTACTAGTCTCGTAGAGACGTGAAGGAATCCTTGTGACTGGTTATAGAAATAATGTAGGTTACATACCTACTCCCTTTTCCAAGTCTAGTGAGGGCATGAAGGAATCCCTGTGATTGGTTATAGGAATAATGTAGGTCACATACCTACCCCCTTTTCCAAGTCTCGTAGGGGCCTGAAGGAATCCCTGTGATTAGTTATAGAAATAATGTAGGCAACATACCTAACCCCTTTTCCAAGTCTCGTGGGGGCCTGGAAGAATCACTGTGAC
Organism: Neuroterus valhalla; assembly: GCA_011762715.2. NCBI lineage: Eukaryota > Metazoa > Arthropoda > Insecta > Hymenoptera > Cynipidae > Neuroterus > Neuroterus valhalla. The sequence goes on from WSXT02003192.1 coordinate 5,549, forward strand.
TGTTTACAGAGATAATGTAAGACACATACCTACCCCCTTTCCCAAGTCTCGTGGGGGCCTGAAGGAATCCCTGTGATTCGTTATAGAAATGATGTAGGTCACATACCTGCCCCCTTTACCAAGTCTCGTGGGGGCGTGAAGGAACCCCTGTGATTGGTTATAGAAATGATGTTGATCTTATACCTACCCCCTTTTCCAAGTATCGTGGGGACGTGAACGAATCCCTGTGACTGCTTATAGAAATAATGTAGGTCACATAACTACCCCCTTTCCCAAGTCTTGTGGGGGCGTAAAGGAATCCGTGTGACTGGATAAAGAAATATTGTAGGTAATATGCCTACCCCCAAACTAAAAGTCTTGTGTACCTACCTTGTGTACCTACCCTCTTACGCAAGTCTCGTGGGGGTGTAAAGGTATTCCTGTGACTGGATGAAGAAAAAATGTGGGTCACATACCTACTCCCTTTTCCAAGTCTCGTGGGGGCGTGAAGGCATCCCTGCGACAATGTCGGTAACATAACTACCTCCTTTCCCAAGTCTCGTGGGGACGTGAAGGCACTGTTGTGACTGCTTATTGAAATAATGTGCATCACATACCTACCCCCTTTCCATGTCTCGTGGGGGCGTAAAGGAACCCCTGCCTTCACGCAGATGCCTGTACGCCCCCACGAGACATGGGAAAGGGATGACGTATGGTGTGACCTACATTATTTCTATAACCATTCACACGGGTGCCTTCACGCCTCCACGAGACTCGGGAAAGGGCGTTGGTTATGTGAAGTTAGGTTGTGTGGTCCAGGTTTATAGACTCACAGGTTCCAGGGCTTGAGAGTTGAGGAAATTGGGTCTAGGATTCTGTGGTTATAGATCCATAGGTTACAGGGCTCGAGGAAATTGTGTTGTGGGGTTCGGGGTTATATCAACATACAACAGGCTGCAATAGACATAGTTTTGCTACGTTTTTTCTCTTGTCATACAGTGTAAATGTACCCTACGAAAAAGGGGGCAAAAGCGCACACTCACACATCCATATTGACTCAAATCACCGTATTTTTACCGATAAAGAGAAAGAAAAGGTACTTTCAAATCCTCGAATAATCCCCACAATCTTACCATTTTACTACTCGTGGCCGGTTCCCATCCTCACTTACGAGGTCTCGACAATTTTCACGACAATTCTGACCACAAGGCGTGACTCGAACGATTCACGGACAAAAAAAAACCCAAAAAAAATGGTTAATACTTCTCCCCGAGAAATCGCTGGAATAGAAACCTTACTCCCGCACCATAAAATCGGAACTCACATGCATACTCACGATTAGGGACTCGAAACTTCCGGAGCACATAGCACATGGTCGATCGTTTTGGCGATATTTCTACTCAAGTCCCTCATATCACATAAACACCAAAACGACCGGCCAGAAAAACTGTACACTTACCTCGTCGAAATGTCTGAAATTGCTCCCACTTCTTAAATCGCACATTCTCAAATCAAACCTCAAAAAAATTACGAGAAAACACAATTTAACTTGAATACAATGTCGAGTGAAACTTCTGTCTTGCTTTGACGTGTCAGTGAGCAGCTGAGTTGGCTCGTCAAGGCTCGGAACGAGAGTGCCGATACCTTCCCCCCGTAGTATTCAGGTTCGTCCGAACGTTGACTTGGATCAGCCAATGGGAGCGCTCCTTCCTCCTGGCTTGTTGACAGCAGCCAATCGCCGGGTCCGTCCTCTGAGGCCCGCCATCTTGGAAAGCGAGATTTAGCTTGAGTTCTGGCGGCGAAACAGGTAAAAGTTTAATAATCAGGACACCCTATGATTCTGAGTGGATTTCAATTTATTATTGTCCTCCGTCCACTCAGAATCCTCAATTGACAGGGTGAATTAATTAGGTTATCGGACAGTCCACCACTCCACTGCGCCATCTGCCGTTACCACGGCTTCCGGTAATGGACTTTAGGAATTCATATGTGTGAACGTGATTGGTGGAACCCACTTTTACTTTCTGTTAGAATCGTAGTCCACTTTCGCTGTCGATATCTCTGCTATCTCCAGCTCGTCTCCTAGGGTAGATAAAGACGGGGAAAATTTGCGCTCCCCTCTTCTCTCTCCATCCTAAGGAGAATTGTCCTGGCGAGTTTGTGGTCACGACATCGGCGGCCGGCGTTCATCTGACAGGTTTCGATGTAAACAACCTCTCCCGTTCCAAAGCTCCGGAGTTCCATTAAACAGTTTACTAAAGAAAGAAGAACGGAATAAGTGGAGGTTGTGTGATGTGTCGAAAGTGCCCTCCAAAGTTTGACCCTCGCTCCGAACCTCTGACGAAGTGAGACAGTCTAGGACTTCTGTCTCAGCTTAAAAGTATTTTTCCCGGAGCCGGTAAGGGGAGCTGTGTCCGGATGTTTTGTTTACTTTTGTTCGAGTCAAAAGAAAAGAGTGACAGGTAAATTTATACCCTGTCACATTCTTTACAATTTCTTCGTAAGTTTTGGGGAAGAAAATATTTCCGCGATGTTGTGAGGCCTAGAATACATCCAAGTAACGTGGTCTTGACCTGTTTAGGTTAAAATATCTGTTTAGACAATGTACAATACAATCTGTATATGTAATATACAATTATTCAAACAATTTCTATTGGTTTTATTATTCATCATTTTATCTAACTACTAAAACGTAGTTCTCAACGTCTAATCGAACCATTTGTCGTTGTGAGGTAGATTGATTATTCTTATTATAAATTTGTACCATTACGATAATCAGACCTAACACGCTATACTGACAACATGATATTCATGACAATAACCTGCAAGCCTGTAACCCCAGGAACGTTACCTGAAGAATAAAATAATCTGCAAGCCCTAAGCCTCAGAAGGGTTTACCTGAGATCACAATAACCTCCAAACCTCAAATCCCACGACGGTTAACCTGAAATCACAGAAACCTGCAAGCCTCAAGTCTCAGGAACGTTAACTCGGGATCGCAATAACCTGAAAGCCTCAAACCCCTGGAAGGTTGACCCCAGAACAAAATAACCTGAAAGCCTGAAACACCTAGAGAAGTTTATGTTCTATTAGAACAAAGTAGAGGCAGCATGATGATTCATTGAGAGAAGCTTCCCTTACCGCCATTTAGGAGTTATTATGTCCATAACGTCAATATGGAAAAACAATAACTATTACACGTTCAACTACTTTATTGGTTCTTCACATTTATTAGTTCGTCAATGCATTAACGTTAAAAATAATCCTTATAATGTGCCTTTCCTTGGCATTATTACAAACTAATAGGGAGAAACATGATAAATGTTCACCCATTATCAGATGCAGTGGAATATGTATGATTCGGAGTGGCTCTTTTGTGATTACATTCAGACAATCTTCAACAAATTACTTTCGAGGAGAAGAAGCTCCGCTAATTGAAAATCCTTGAAAAATGACTGAATCATTTGTGGCTCTGAGACACTTGTAAGATTCAGGTTGTCTTTTTAAATGGTCTTGTCTGATGTCTGGTGAATTAACACTTCAAAACAAAAATAGGAATGATCGTAAACAACTTGTAGAGAGGCTTGTTCGAGACTCCATTGTAGCGTCACAGGTCTTCTGTAGCAGACCTGGGACACTACACGGAGAGAAACAAACCTGAGCAGTTACTGTTTACATGGTAACTGTTACTGCGCTCACCGTAAGAGCTACGAATAGAAAACGGATTGTAGATAAACCGTGACTGTTAGTGCCAGCGATGGAACTATTCCAGCTACACCGTATAACAGTTACTCAGCGCCACCTGAAAACGTTTTGCAGTAACTGTTACTCTGCTGACAGTGATAGTTACTGTTAACACCCGAATCATTCCAATGAGGGCAATAGTAGTAGTGCAATGAAATTTGATGAGTGATGCAACGCAATCTGATGCCTCATCGCTGACAAAATTTTAATTCCACTGAAATATAATCTTTTTCTATTTGGACTTTGAGCTCGCACATTCTCATTGAATTTATCACATTTCTTGAGAAACTACATAAATTTGAGGAGAGGATCAACTGATCGTCGTTTCGCGTTTCGAGTTACAACTTGAAGACTTTTGAGGTTAGTTTCGTACATTATTTTATTTAGGTTCGTACATTATTTTATCGATACGATCAATACATAAATTGGCAATACTTATGTATATTTGAAGAAGCTGATCCCGGAAGATGTAATAAAGAGTATCGTTTATTTTTTTCCCCCTAAATGTATGTATCAACAAAAACTGAAATCGCCCTGCTTAAAGGATTCCATAGAAAACCATTAACAAGATAAAGCAAAAACTGCACGTGCAGTGATGGTTACGGACTAAACAAGAACTATTACTATCGAGACCGAAACCATTACTGTCGTGACAGTAACTATGACTTCGTTGCGTTTTAATGTCTTGCGTCGAACAGATACTCTGCAGGCAGCAAAGGTTCATGTGAGCGCAGTAACAGTTACCATTTATTTCCTACTCGGGAATCGCGCTTAGCAGTTACGGCGTTGGCAGTTACGGTTACGGTTTACTTCTCTCCGTGTGGCGCAGACAGATGGGTTCGATTCTGTAATCAGAGAAGTTATAAAGTCACAAAAAATTGATAAAACATGTTTCATTTTATATCGCTCGCAAGTCGTAAAACTGACATAACAGTACAGCGCATATAATTATATCTTTAATACATGTGTCACCATTTTTTCCTATAAAGCATGTAGAAAACCAAGAAAAATGACCATATCCACATAAATAAAGTCCATGCATCTTATGGAACATATGAAGTAAGCGAATACTTTTATTTTTGATGATTATGTTGCCTTCAAGACAGAATACGATGAAAAAAATTTTCAATCATCTCTCATAAATTAATGACTTTATTTTCATATAATAGTGTGAGCCTATTGAAATTCAATTGTATCCTGATTAGAGCACAGAAAAAACTAAGGCTGAAACGTGATTCAGATGAATTTTCCGTGGTGATTTTGGCAAACAAAAAAGTGAAGATCGGAAAGAAACAGATTATATATCGCCGATCCCTAGTTTTACTTATATTGATTTCATTAATATGCATGCGGAGATCAGCCCATGATCCTCAACTGAAACAATTTCTAACTTTTTTTTTGTGTAAGGAAATTTTTTCAGTGGAACTTGCGTCTATATTCAAGGACACTTCCAACATTTATGTACTCTGTTCACGATTGTCATCCAACATTGTTCAAGATGAACATATCATTTTCTTGTTTTTACCATTCTATTTCCATTTATGTTTTCACATCAAAAGTTACTCAATTCTTTCTCAGTCAGCTGCGTCGTGAAATTAATGATTGATTTCTTCATCTGGTCTCTATTCACATTCTCGTCGCGCGCTACGCGCGCGGCTCGCAATTTTGAGCGCACATAGGGCGCGCGACTTTCGGATCTCGCGCTTCGCGCTCGATGATAAACTCGCCTCGCGCTCCGCGTTTGGTTATGAATTTACTTTGGGCTACGCGCTCGGCCTTTGTACATCCCTACAGTTGTATAAAAAGCTTGTGAAACTCAAAAGCGAAATGTCGACTTCTTTAATATGATGAGTGTGAATTCTCTTTTGTTAAAGCTTCTCCGGCTTTAACGAATACATTCACATCGCGTGTCTCGTGCTGCGTACTCGATCGAAGTTTATCGAAAACGGTTGAGAAGTTTTGTTGACTAATTTTACTCACAAGGTGTCTAGTTTTTTCAGAAATTCGATGAACAAATCTCTCTATCAATCTTCTGTGTTAGCCTTAGTCATTTTTTCAAAAATTCTATTATTTCAGTTTTATAGTTATCTTTCCTGTTAAAATGAAAAATACATATCCTGTTGAAGAAGTTGATAACACATAAAAGATATTTTGCCGGCAAAGAACATTTTCCCGTACCTTGAGTAGTTTGACCAAAAAATGGACCTTTTTATTTTTCACTATTTTTTGTGCGAACAAAATTTGAATTTTCGATTTTTTGAGAAAATTCGAAAAGTTGTAAAGATTATCCTGGACGGCTCCCAAAAATTAACATTTTTTTCTCCAAACCTTTTTTCATATCTTGCGTTGTTTGCGTAACAATTTCCATTATCGTTTATATTTTCGAATTTTGAAAATGTCACAACTCTGACAATTTTGTTTTTATCAAAAAAAAATCATGAGGATAAATTGTTTCACTTCTTACCTACTACAAGAAACCGTACTTACAATTTTTGAGTCTTGGAAAAAAGTCCCAAAAAATTTCAAAATGCTCCTCCTTCTTTATTTCGATCTAAAACAGCTGGTTAACGAATTCGACTTGTATTTTTGGTCCGTCAAAATGGGTGCCAAAGCACGATCGAGTATGATCATTCTTTCGAAAGTTATTGAGTTCACAGATTATTTTTATTTTTTTTTTTTTGTGCGATGAAAAATGAAATTTTCTATTTTTTCAGAAATTTCAAAAAGTCGTTTTCACAAACTTGTAGGGCTCCTAAGAAGAAACATTTTTGCTCTTTGACTTCTTTTGAACCTTGCGTTACTTGGCTGAAAATTATCATTTTCTTTCATATTTTTGAATTTTGAAAATGCCACAACTCTGACAATTTGGTTTTTATAAGAAAAAAACCTTGAGAATCAAGTGTTCCGCTTTTTCCCTACTACAAAGAACCGTACTTGACATTTTTGTGCCTTGGAAAAAAAATCCCAAAAAGTTTTCAAAATGCTCCACATCTTCAATTTTTGATCCGAAACAGCTGATAAACGAACTCGACTTGTATTTTTGGTCCCTAAAAATGGTTGCCAAAGCATGATCGAATTTCATCATTTTTTCGAAACTTTTCGAGTTCACAGATTATTTTCCATTATTTTTTGTGCGGTCAAAATTTGAATTTCTGATTTTTTGAGGATATTCAAAAATTTGTCAAATCTATCCTGTAGGGCTTCCAAAAAGAAACATTTTTCCTTTTATACTTTTTTTCTTATCTTCCGTCGTTTAGCTAAAAATTCTCATTTTTGTTTATATTTCTGAATTTTGAAAACGCCGTAACGCTGACAATTCTGTTCTCATCAAAAAACATCATGAGAATAAATTGTTCCACTTATAACTCACTGCAGGAAGCTGTCCTTGCAATTGTCAAATCTTAAAAAAAATTGTCTCAAAAATTTTCAAAATGCTCCCCCTCTCTCATTTTTGAACCAAAATATCTGGCTAACGAACTTGACCTTCAGTTTCTGACACTTGAAGAGTGTACCGAAGACCAATCAAATCGATTAGTTTTTTCGAGAGTTATCACGCTCACAGACAGACATACAGACAGACAGACACATTCGTAAAAACCTGTTTTTCGGATTCAGGAGGTCTCAAACCTTGATATTTGACAAAAACTGGGGGGGGGGGGAGGCCAAATTTTACACCAAACTAATACCTTTTCTGATGAGAATGTACACCTGATGCGACCTATCTACGCGCATGTTTTTCGACCCACTGAATCCGAACTTCAAGTCAGTTTAGGCCGTCCACCCTCCAATTTTGATTAAATTACAAAAAATTGTAAGAGGCAGTGAAAACTTGATGTTTTAGTGATAACAATAATTTTTGGATCTACAGCAAGCATAATTTTCGTATATTTTTAACCGTTGAATACTAATTTTAGGTTTACTTCGATCAAAACCCGTTTTGAATTATGGAAAATCCATGAAAATGGTAAAAAAACACAAAAAAACTGCGAAAATCGCGAAATATTGAAGGACCGGATAGAATAACGACTTCCGCGCGCGAGCCAGGCAGACGAGCCCCAGAAAGTATGCAATCACCCCTGAGCCCGGTGAGAACTTTTCCGAATAGAAAAACATTAATAAAATCTTCGAAAATTGCATAACAGTCAGCGAGGGAGTTGTTCATAATGATTCAAAGTATCCATCTGCTTAGTTTCAGGAATTTTCATCATATACTTTCAGAACTGTGAAGAATTTAGTGCCAGATTAACTTGCGGCTTAGTCCGCGAGGGGGCAATGCTGCCGTGAGAAATAATATATTCAACAGTAGGAGGACACTATTCTACTGCATGAAAACATTCCTACGTATTTTGAGTCGCTAAATCCGAATCTGTCCAGCGCTTTTTCATAAAAGTATTACCTGTTGTTCAAATTGCAATTTTGCAAACAAATTATGAAAAGATTGATGATTTCAGCTAGACAATTTTCCTTCTAAAAAATAGCTTCTTCAAGACGAAAACATCTTTAGTAACTTTCTGGTAAAGTTCATGTTCCTGAAGATACAAATTTTTAAAGGTCGAAAATTCGGCATTCTTCGCAAACTTTGACTGTTATTCACTTTCCACCTTTTCAATGCTTTTTCAAATTAAAAGAAGCTACTTACTCTTCAAAAATTACTCTTAATGTGTTGTTTAAAAGCTGGCTTCGTCGAGTCATTCCGAACTTTTTCGTGTCAGGGAGCCCGCTGCATTATGCATTGGTAATCTTAGCAAGGCTGGTTTTAATATATATAATAGATTCTATCTTAGTAATAAACAAGATGACCTCCAGCTGCTTCGGTAGCGCTGGATATGTCAAGGGCAACAGGCCCTTCATGGTTAATTTTTTTGAAAATTTGGTGATTTTAGCAAAGCTGAAATTAACAGATGTATCAAATTGGACAGTATACATTGTGGAAACAACATGCAGCTGACATTTTACTGCTGGATAAAGTTTTCAGTTGACCCAAAAGACAATCATATCAGCGCTGGACATACGTGGCAATACGGCACTCTAAGACTGTTATTGAGCAAAGCTAAAATTAACAGTTATAGTCCATTGGACAGTATACATTGTGGAAACCACATTCAGCTGACATTTTACTGCTGGATAAACTTTTCGGCTGACCCAAAATACAATCATATCAGCGCCGGACATACGTGGCAATTTGGCACTCTAAGACTGTAATTAAGCAAAGCTAAAATTAACAGATATAATCAATTGGACAGGATACATTGTGGAAACAACATTCAGCTGACATTTTACTGCTGGAGAAACTTTTCAGCTGACTCGGAAGACAATCATATCAGCGCCGGACAAACGTGGCAATAAGGCGCTCTAAGACCGTTATTTAGCAAAGCTAAAATTAACAGATATAGTCAATTGGACAGTATACATTGTGGAAACTACATTCAGCTGACATTTTACTGCTGGATAAACTTTTCAGCTGACCCAAAAGACAATCATATCAGCGCTGGACATACGTGGCAATACGGCACTCTAAGACTGTTATCTAGCAATGCTGAAATTAACAGATATAGTCAATTGAACAGTAAACATTGTGGAAACAACATTCAGCTGACATTTTACTGCTGGATAAACTTTTCAGCTGACCTAAAAGACAATCATATCAGCGCCGGACATACGTGGCCATACGGCACTCTAAGACTGTTATCTAGCAAAGCCGAAATTAACAGATATAGTCAATTGGACAGTAAATATTGTGGAA
>WSXT02003203.1:0-15013 GCA_011762715.2 Neuroterus valhalla
GTTCTCATCATCGGTGCTCTTGGAGGTGCGACGCCTTCACTGGTTAGCAACCTCAAAGCCATCCCCGTGTGCCAAAATATGCTGTGGCACTTGCCGAATGGATGCAAAGAGCAGTCATACTTGGGTCGCTCCGTGTCCTTAAGACACACGAGGGTTTCGCCGGCACGTCGTTGTGATTTTGTCGTGCATGTGGTCACTCATCTCACGGTCGTGAGACGTGTCTATAGGTGTATTTAACTGCGGTTCGACTGGAAGCTTGTGCCATTTTCAAAAATGACAATTGCTCCCAGGCGGAACCTGCGGTGGTTGTTTAACCTAATTTCAATTTATATATATAAGAAGGCGGAGGCCTAAGATTTCCTAAAACAACATGAAGGCAATGTGATGCACGAAAACCTTTACAAACTTGTAAAGATTAATCCCTGTCACCTGAGTCAACGTTTGTTTTTCTGAAATCATCTGAACTGAATTCAGGAACGGAGAGATTAATTTTCACGTGTCAGGACGGTTCGATTACCACCATATTTGTCGCTCTTGTGACGACGGCCGCGACCCTGTCCTGTTAAACGCTTCAAGGTAGGTCGAGTCTATTGCTGAGGACGAGGAGTGTCGAATCTACTGGAACTACGATTTCTCGACAATAGTCCCTCTCTAGCACACAATACCCGTCATCGTGCTCCTTGACAAACGTGAAAAAACTATGTTCGTGATCGATTTCTCGGTCTCGGCCTACTACAACGTCAGAGGCACGGAAATCGAGAAAAAGGAGGAGTAAAGAGATCTCAGGAAATACCTGCAGCGGTATCATCAAGGATAGTCGAATAAAATAATTGTTCTCATCATCGGTGCTTTTGGGGGGTGCGACGCCTTTGCAGGTTAGTAACCTGAAAGCCATAGCCGTGTGCCAGAAATATGCTGTGGCACTTGCTGGATGGATGCAGATATCAGCCATACTTGGGTCGCTTCGTGTCTTTAAGATTCGCGAGGGTTTAGCCGGCCCTTCATTATGATGGTGAAATAGAATGGATTTCGGATGACGTGAAAGGTGGTACAAGACAGTATTTTATTTTCTTCAAGAAATTGTATGGAGGTCAGGTCCCGAAGCAAAGCTACGATGACGCAGAATATGATGTGTTAGAGAAACGAGTCGTAGATGGCCAAAGAAGGATCGATTTGGACGACATTATACCGTAATTGGAAAACTGAAGGATGTGTGGATGCAGTGGAGCGGCTTCGAATATTTTTTTTTTGACTGAGTGAATTCATGACAATTCTTGAGCTGTGAACGGTGAAGTTTCAAGTTCATGTTACGTTTGGAAAATTAACTGTTTATTCTCAGAATGAGAGTGATAAGATAAAACAAGAAATTCCTATTTTCATATTAGTACGTTTGAGGAAGGAATTTCGACTACCGAATCAGATTTCCAGTCATTTCCAGACATCCTTATAGTATGTAGATTAGATTTCTTTTAAATTCGATGCCAGCACAGTTTTATTGTACATGTATGATAAGTTGTATATTTCTTCAAAAATTGTTTTAGAAATACAATCCTGCGTTTACCACGAGCAAACGTTAACAATACATGAAGTATAATTTATTACCATTCTATTTTTTTTAACAATCGATGTCGCGTATCGCAAAATTAAATCTTTTACAAGCGTGGAGGAGAAACGGTAAAGTTAGATTTCAATGCTTTGGTAAATAAATTATTTCCTAAATGATTTGTGGCACTCAAATACTATCAGAAGGACAAGCTTGACGTCAACTATCATCCTGATAACGACTACAGTATGCCTATGAACTACGCGATATCTTTATTACAGCATTGAGCAGTCTCTCCTCTACTTGACAAAAATGGAGATCGCTTATACTCTCGTCTTTTCTTTGGCTGTTATCTTTTATCCTGCTGGTAAATAAAATATCAACATTATAGTTTTAGGTTCATTACAATTGCATCCCAAGTGTTTCTACAAATTCGGAGGAATGATGAATTCGATCATAACTCGTTACCATTTTTTTCTTGATCACTTCCGCTTCCTTTTTCTTCTCATTCTCATACAGGCTTATCATTTTCTCTTGCCCACCCCTCCTAATCTTTTCGTATTACTCTTCTAGCTTTCTCTACTTCCTTCATCCATTTCACCCATCCCTTCTTCTACTAGCATTTCCTAAACACATTCTTGCTATCCCCCCTCTCTTCCTTTTCCCTCATTCAACCATCTCCTACATGCTTTCATGCCTCTTCTACCCATTTACACACTCTACACTTTTTCTTCTCATCCTTTTTGTAATACCTTGCTTCCTTTACTTCATTTCCTCATTTCCACCTAGCTACTCTTCTCCATCTTCTTCCGTCTCATCCTCTTGCCTGATATTTTATAACCTTTTTTTCTTACCTTATACCATCTATTGTATCTTGATTCACTTATCTCTTTCCATCTGTCTGTGCTTTGCATTTGTCTATCTCTCTCTTCCAATTTCTCAAAACCTATAATGCTCTTCACGCCTACACCATGATCTCTGGAAGATTCCTTTCTTTCTTCTTCTCATCGCGTTTACTCTCTAGCCCTCTTTCCTCTTTCGTTCGCCTCTTTATAGCACTTTCTCGCCAACTCTTCTCCCTTTCCATTTTCCAGTTTCTCTTTGAATTCCCATGCCCCCTTCTACGCCTTTGTTCTCAACTAGCCCTCTCACCCTCTTCTCTTACGATACATCCCAGCGTTTCCGAACTACCTCAAAATTTTATCTAGCATAAATCTGATCGTCAACAATAATATATACTATCACTGTTCCCCTCTTTCCTCCTGTACGAGTGTACTTTTTTCCTTCATCCTCTTGAGTATGTTGAAGATGAACCATCCTATTTCCACCATTCTATTCAGTAATTTCCTTACCTCACCATTTATTACTTTTTCTTCAAAATTTCTCCTGGTCATATCCCCTTCTTCTCTTTATTCTTCTTCTCCTTTCGCTCCTGTTGAAATTCAGATCTGCTTCTTTGATCAAAATCCACAGCTTCTGCTCTTCCTTCCATCAAATTCCCTTTATCCCTCCTCTCCTATGATCATATCTTCTGTCGTTTGTCCTTCCTTTTGTTCCCTTGAACCATTTGCATCTTTTTTCTTCACTATCAACTCTTTTTCTATCCTCATAACCATCCCTCTTATCTTTCTACCCTTTTGAATGCTCTCTTTGCTTCTTGTACCTGCCAACTGTATGCCTCCGGTAGCAATTTCCCGTGTTCTTTCTTATCTTCTCTCATCTGCCGATGTCCCCACCATCACTACGACTTCCATTGACCAAACTCCTTTAAAAACTTTCAATCCTTTCTTTCTTATCCAGCTATATTCCAGTAACGTATCCGTCATTCTTTCATTATTTCATCCCTTGTAACATTGTCTTCCCCTTTTTTTTCTCATCTTTATTCCTTCTGTTCCTCTCTCACCCCTTTACCGACCACTTACATTCCACTAAGACTCTCCTCTCTTTTTCCAATCCCACCATATGCCTTTTTTTGTATTCTTCGTTCCTTTACTCATGTACTTTTTTCCTTTCCTTTTTCCCCCTCAACTATTTTCCTCAACTTGTATTCCATACTTCTCTCTTACCATGTCAATAAAGAGGTATTCGAATAAGCAAGTCAAGATTCTACATAATGACCTTGAATAAAATCGAATTTCAGCGGATCAATCAAAATCCTCACTCCAACCGTGAGTCGGGTCTAAGTAAATGGAGCGAATTGGGGGAATTAGTTATGAATAAACATTGTTGAATTCGCCGAATTTGCATTCTGAATCGTTGAAACGAATCAGGCCGGCCCAAACTGCATCGGTACCATTTCGCCTCAGCTCGTGGTCAAGGTCATGTTACCAAAATTAGGGAGGGGGACAAGTTTCCCAATCCGTGTTTCCCAATGGACATTTTTCCCAAATTTATTTTTCCTAAACCTGTTTTTCCCAAAAGCTTAGAATAATTGATAGATACTTCGGTGATTCATTTTTAGATAATTACACGCTCCTTCAAAATTTAACGTAATAACCAATGTTTTTTAGATATGTCAGCATGTCATTCGTGTACGCATATTTGTAATAGTCTTGAACAATTGTGAAAATTTTTTCCTCGATTTCTCTCCTGTTTTTTTCAATGCGTTCCCGAATTCGTTAGTCAACTTGCGATTGTTGGAACATATTTTCCGTATCGGCCTGCTCCTCCAACAGTTCTTGGAAAAAGTCGTATACACTTGGATGGTCCTGTCCAATTACTAGCGAAAATCTATGGTGCCATCCTTCTATAACATTATTTGTCCGGGACTGGCTTTCCAGTACGGCAGGTCCTCGCAGGTCGACGAGTAAGACGCAACCAAGGCCGACTCCTTCTCCGTGCGCGTAAACGGCTCATGTAAGTTGCTTCAGAATAATTAACGATGGAATCTAACTCTTCAGGCAAATCGTCACGGAGAAGTTGAAAGTTCTTTTCGACTTCGTCGAGAGGGACATATGCCAATGCACAAAGCATGTGCGAACCAACTTTTATCCGTCGACCGTTTTCGTCATTATACAAACTTTGCAAAACTTCTTGTTGGATGTATCAATAAATACTTTGGCAGAAGTGAAAAAAGCGACAGCTGACTACTTCTGAGCCAAAAATTATTTCTACCGCTTGTATGGCAGCCAATTCAAAATCGAGCATGATGCATTCCGGTAGAGCAATAAATCCAAGTCCACGCCCTTTCTTCAAAATAACTTGAAAAATTTTTTCATACGTTCGTCGTTGCTTATCCTCTACTAATGCGTACGCCAATGGTAAGCCAATGGTTTGTCGTTTTTGGTTCACACCAACCTGACTTACCGCACTAAGAACAGAGAAAAGCTGATAAAATATCGTAGGGGCCGATTTGAAAGTTCCGTCGGCGTACCACACTTCAGATTGAAAAAGTTGCTTCAAATTCTCTGCGGTAGCGAAAATCAATATTCTTTTACCTTCATACTCATCATCGTCATTCGAATCGTTGAGAAGAAATTGATTACCATTGAGCGTTTGTGTAAACTGTGGTGGTACTTCTTCTAAGTCCGAAATGCGAGTAGGGTTCGGAAAGATTTTTATAAATCGAGTTCGCGAAATTTGCTTGATAAGGTTAGGGTGAGACGGTAACTCTGATATATCTGTATTTTAATACAGAAGAAATTACTTTCAATGTTACATATTTATAATAGAAGGGTACGACCTTTTCAATGCTGATCCAAGTAGGTGACCCGTCTGCCTGCAGGGGCAGTCCGAGATGGAGAGACAACCAGCGTCCACTCGCAGTACACAACTAGGAAATATTAGTCCGCGTAAGAGCTTAGGAGCAACTGAATGCAAGAGAGAGGCGAGCATCAGCCCTGGGTGGGAGTGGCGTCCCTTCTCCCACCAGCCGATACAGGGAGAACTCAGAACTAAAGGGGACCAGTGAAGGAAACAAAATATCGCGAAACTATAGTCACAAAATGAATCCGATCGCGACTCTGATGGAAGCCAGCAGCAGCACATAAATTATAAATACTGATAAAATTTTCGACAAAAATTCCGCCATTTTGTAGCCGCCATTTCGTTCTTGGAAAATCGGACTTCAAATTTCAAATCAGCTAGCCTAAAACCTCTCAAATAAGAAATTTTATATGCGAAAAATTGAGTCTTCATGTTTTGACCAACTTTTTGGGCGTTTCGGAGACAAATGAATCGATCGCATCGAGAAGAGCGGAAAGTCGCACCTGAATTCTTTATTTCCCAGATAGTAAGATCTTCACTTGGATGATGAATCTAAGAACAATGTGGAGTCTCGCGGGAATATAACTTTTTGGAGGATTCTCGGAAAATTGTTAATGTAAAACTCATAAACAATTGTTACACAAAGTAAATTGTTAAAGCATATTATCAACTTTAAGGTGCCTCCTTCATCTTCTTCTTGAAGATCTTTCACATTCGAATATTCCTGTGTGCACTTTGATTGCTGTTTTTCTCGTTTGTTGTAGCACGTTGCAGACGCTAGTACGCGTCTCCTAGGCAACCTATCTGTTTTCTATTCGGGAAATAAATGCGGAGGGATCTTGTTTACCGACTACCACATACAAGATCCCTTAGAAATTTTTTTTTCAGGTTTCGACCAACTTTTTGGTCATTTTAGACCACTGTGGGGCATATTAAACGGAATTGGCTCACATTTAAATTAATCTGCGTTGACGCATACACACAAGGTGGCTGCATCAAAATTTTGTTACTGAATTCAGGCGAATGGGATATTTGGAGATCAGATTACTTGAAACGAATTTACACGAATTCAAAACCTGCTCTAATTTGTGATTGTCACAAGGCAAGATTCACGGAGATCAAAACCAGACCAAAATACAAAAGTAATGCATCCGAATCAGCAAACGAAAGTCACACAACCGCTTCATACTAACGGGCGAAAGGATTCAAGCAAAATATAGGAATATATAATATAGGAAATGTTGTGTACCTTTATTGAGACGTCCCTTATAATATTTTAAATAATCTGAAATTCATTCTTCCTGGTTTTCTCTTGCAGAATCAAGTTCCCCGTCAGGTTGGCACTCTAATGAACATTGCGGACCCTCTTCTTCTGGTAGACATCCTGCTTCTTCTGGCAATCCCAATTCACCTCCCAGGTTTGATCTTAGCTTAGGACACGTTTCCTTTGTCGGGCATCATCCTTCTCCTGGATTCTACCCTGCTGTCGGATTTCATCCTCTTGCTAGACTGCTTTCTTCCTTAGATCTTCGTCGTCCTGTCCAATTTCAGCCTCCTGTAGCACCTCCTTTTCAGCACCTAGTATTGAAATCAGGATTACACTTACATGCATACATATTCCCTTTTACTGATCCAAGGATTCAAACTAAAATAACGAGAACAGATTATTTTCCTATAATACCAATTGACCAAAAATTCACTGTGATATCAACACCCCAAGGTGACGTCCTAGCTATAGTGGACGCAAATAATATTCTTCGTGGAATATATAATCCGCTTCGGAATAGAAAGAAAGTGAGCATGATTTTCCCCCATACAGTCAGTGATCTTACTCAAGAAGACAAGCAGGCATGCCGATTAGGCACAGTACTCATGGAAAGTGATATTATTGATTTGAACCATTGATTGAATTATAAAAGTTATTGAACTCTGATACAATATTGTTTGTGTTTTCAAGCTTGATCTGGACTTCACAAGAAACTGGTATTTGAAATAAAAAGTCATTGTATTAGAGTGATGAGGGCGCCAATCTTCCATCAGTTCTCCAGTCAGTCTTTTCCAGAAAAGCGTCCATCATTACGATTCAATTTTTGGGCGCGTGGAATGATGATTTTTCCTTACAATATTCGTAAAGTTGTAACACGTGAATGGAACTTACGTTTGAAAACAGTTTATACAGGGTCAATACGAATGGAAATTACAGGAAGAGCGTTATAAACACAAAGAGAACACTTTATTAGTTATAGCAGTGAGAGTATTTCTCACTATTCGTAAAAGCAATTTCGCTATCATGAGTGATTGCTCCATTCAATCTTTTGAAAATAAACTACAATTCTGCCAGAAACCTGAATTCATGATTGTGTCATCTGCTTTTTGAATTTTTTTTACGTGAGTGTGACACAGTTTGAGAAATTGATTGACCTTACTTTTACAATCAAAATTTCAGTATATCTTGATTTTCGCTGAACGGAAATTGTATCATTATATTCACAAAGGCTAATTTTTTAAAACTTATTTATAGGTACACTATACTTTAGTTGATGGTCACTCTTAAGAACGTTCAAGAAGAAGGGTTCATCAACTTAAAAACAGTGAATCTATAAAAATAAAGATCCTTATTATTTTGTATAGTAGATGGTGTGAAGTTGAAATAATGCAGTGATAAATCGCAAGCAGTTATACAGATAGTGTCATATACAGTGGAGTTATGCAGAAAGTATTGCAGTAGAGGTTTGCCAGAAAGATTGGGAAAAGATCTGTTGAAGCCTCAGTGGTGTGCGTGGTATAACGCTCTACTTATGCATACTGCATGATAGCGTCCCTGGTACAAATCCGGGGTGAGACGGATCTTATTTTGTTCTTCAAATATCTTCATGTCCACTGACATGACGATTCAAAGTACAGAAATCAGTGTTGAAAGGTGGAATCGAAAAAAAGTGAAATGGGGCTGCTGGTGAAGTAGCCGATGACGCAACTAGACATTTTTCTTCATCCTTGAATTATAAATATGAGCCGGGGTGGTACAGAAAGATACAGAGAGGTGACGATCGGGGCGTTTCTCAAAATGAGTTTTGCTATTTGTTTTCCGTAATCATAATCAAAGTTTTAAGGTAGGAGATCGTTGAAGTCGGCAAACGTCTGCCTGTTGGTTATTATCCTAACAAGATAATAAATCTATGCTTGCTGATTATAAGGGGAATATCGTTGAAGGGACTACTTTGAACCAAAACGAATTTCGACATCTATGAAATATTTATTGAGCCTCAACAAACAGTTATTGCTCAATGTCACTAGGGGCCTCTTGATATCAGATTTGATTTCCCTCTCAATTTTTATTTTTATTCTCATACTATACTGTGCACTCAGAACCCTGATTTTAAATCTTATTTTTGTCCAATTCGAGCGAACATATGTTTATGTATTGAATTGTTTTTCATGCATGCATAAAATGTTCACTTTTTGTAGCAAGAAAAGTGTGCAGCTAATTACATCTGTTATCACCTTCTATCATTCTAGAAACGAATTCAATTGACAAACTGGGTAAATAATGTTGGTCACCGGGAATGAATTATTCGTTCACCTTTTGGAAATAAAATCTTTTGTTTCGTTCATGACGACTCTTATTTTACTTTTTTTTCAAACCTTATAGTATCCACAAAATCTATGGAAGTCTTTTGCATAACCACAAGAGATTCAGCAAAGGAAGCCAACTCGTCGCTTCAGTATAAGCTGAAAGCAGGAATTGCCCCGAATGGTCTATCGATATGCTCGAAACACTCAAATTTAAAAAACTGTTCTTAATCAACAATGGATAAGGTAAATATTTATTTTCAAAGAAGGAAGTTATTAAAGGTTTGTAGATTATAACACCCATTAAGAACTTCAATCTCTCTTAGAAGAAGTTTTAGAGGATGTAGAATCCATAGGAGCAAATGTCGGATGGATAACTGGAGATCTTGACGCCATGTCGAATTTTGATAAAAGAATTTCAGAGAAACTGTTAAAACTATCAAGTCACATTTGCGAACTCAAGATATGAAGCAGACATATTCAGGAAGGCAAACAATCTTCGTCTCTCTTAAGAAAAAAAAAGGAGCAAGAAGTTCAGAGTCATTCAGACATAGCTTGAGCGTCTACGAAAAAACGTTCGCTACCAATGGAACTCGTCTATACATGAATAAAGAGTATTTGCAAGTATCTTTAGCTAAAAAGCTACTTGTAGAGAAATGTATAGATAATTTTTTATTTCATATGGGTATCTCAAGTGTTAATAATTTATCTGCTTTTGCTGGATTTCCTATGGTCGAGTTTGTATTCGACTTGCAGCTGCGGTTTTGCGGAGTTTTGTGTCCTTCACAGGTTCCCTCTAGTTTTGAGTTTTCTCTGTATCAACCGGCAGGAGTGGGAAGGCCAGCGTTCGTACGCTCTTCTACCCAGATCAGGTGCTCGCTTTCCTACTGCAGTCAGTATTGGTTCTACCTCCGACCTGTGCGCGGCCCTTCATCAGCGTTCGGAGATGGGCGGCTGAGGATTGGAGCTCCACGATTTTTTGGATAGTTTTTAAGGGTGTCGGTGAGTAGGGTCTCCAGGCATTAAGAAGGCCCTGTGAGTACTGCTGTCATATAATGTATGCATACGTGCTTCCCTTTCTCATGGATTGATTTCCCGAATCGATCATCTCCGGTGTTGTGGAGGTGACGAGTCGGATGCCGTATTACCTCCGATTGCGTCGGAATCGATGGTTCTGGGAAAGCTATCATGATCGTAGCTTCCGGTGGCTACATCTATTCGAATATATCGGGGCGACCTTCACCATTTTTTGGGCCTGATGAGGCATGAGAGCCTCCTGTCTCGTGTTTGGAAGGTGATATTCTGTTTGCCTGATTGTTTGTCTAGTCGCATTTACGAACTCAAGATATGAAGCAGACATATTCAAGAAGGCAAACAATCTGCGTCTCCTTTGAGAAAAAAAGAAAAAGGAGCAAGAAGTTCAGAGTCATTCAGAAATAGTTAGAGCGTCTACGAAAAAACGTTCGCTACCAATGGAACTCGTCTATACATGAATGATGAGTATTTGCAAGTATCTTTAGCTAAAAAGCAACTTGTAGAGAAATGTATAGATAATTTTCTATTTCATATGGGTATATCAAGTGTTAATAATTTATCTGCTGGTGCTGGCATTCCTATGGTCGAGTTCGTATTCGACTTGCGGCTGCGGTTTTGCGAAGTTTTGTGTCCTTCACAGGTTCCCTCTAGTTTTGAGTTTTCCCTGTATCAACCGGCAGGATTGGGGAGGCCAGCGATCGCACGCTCTTTCACCCAGGGCAGGTGTTCGCTTCTCTCCTGCAGTCAGTATTGGTTCTGCCTCCGACCTGCAAGCGGCCCTTTATCAGCGTTCGGCGACGGGCGGCTGAGAAATGAAGTTCCATGATTTTTTGGAGAGTCTGTAAGGGTGTCGGTGAGTGGGGTCTCCCGGCATTGAGAGAGCCCGGTGAGTACTGCTGTCATTTAATGAGTGCCACGTGCTTTCCTTTCTCATTCAATGATTTCCCGACTCGATCATTTCCAGTGTTGTGGAAGTGACGATTCGGATGCCGTATTACCTCCGGTTGCGTTGGGATCGATGGTTCTGGGAAAGCTATCATGATCGTAGCTTCCGGTAGCTACATCTATTCGAATATTTTGGGGCGACCCCCCAACATTTTTTGGGCCTGATGAGGCATAAGAGCCTCCTGTCTTGTGTTTGGAAGGTGATATTCTGTTTGTCTGATTGTTTGTCCAGTCGCATTTACGAACTCAAGATATGAAGCAGACATATTCAAGAAGGCAAACAATCTGCGCCTCCTTAAGAAAAAAAGAAAAAAGAGCGAGAAGTTCAGAGACATTCAGAAATAGCTGGAGCGTCTACGAAAAAACGTTGGCTACCAATGGAACTCGACTATACATGAATAATGAGTATTTGCAAGTGTATTTAGCTAAAAAGCTACTTGTAGAGAAGTGTATGGTTACTTTTCTATCTGATATAGGTATTTCAAAATTATCGTCAAGCTCTATTGCCAAAGGAAGGAAGTCGGAGGACAAGGAAAGGGACATCCTTTCGAAATCAAAATTGTCCAACTCTAACTTGCTCCCAAGTCCATCTTGAAGGAATCCCTGCTCGAAGCGACCCCCCCCCCCCTTTTTACTGAAGAGGAATTGTGGGTGGCAGCCTCGAAGATATCCTGTGGTAAGGCACCGGGGCCTGATGGAATACCACCTGAGGTGATCAGGTTGATGGCAGGAGAGTTTCCTTCCTTGGTACTCAATTTGATCAATACTTGCCTCTCAGCTGGAGTTTTTTGTGCGAGGTTGAAAAAAGCAGAACCTTATTCTGCTGGATAAGGGTAAGGAAGTCCCAGCCTCAATCATTGCGTCCTCATACAGACCTCCCTGTATGCTGCTCGACGTGATTGGGAAGCTCTTCGAAACCCTTCTACGGGCCAGGTTAAGAACGGCCATAGAAGCAGCAGGAGGCCTTGCCGAAAATCAGCATGGTTTTAGAGAAGGCAGGTGAACGGTGGGAGCCATACGTGAGGCTTTTCAGGAATCAGTAGTTGCTTGGAAAGGCAACTATAGGTCAAGGAGTGTGTGTCTTATGATCACGTTCGATGTCAAGAATACCTTCAACTCATTGCGATGGGTTGACATTCTTGAAGTTCTGGAAAGGTTCAGTGTACCCAGATATCTGCTGCGTATCATCGGCAGCTACTTCAGCAACAGGCAGCTAATCTTCGAAACATCAAAGGGGACGCGCTGTGATAATTTAACGTCGAGAGCTGCTCGAGGGTCGGTTCTTTGGCCCGACATGTGGAACGTGGTGTATGATGGCGTTTTACGTATCGATCTTCCGGAGGGAGCGAAGCTCATTGGATTTGCTGACGATTTGGCGGCGATGATAAGAGCAAGGACAGAAGCTGGAGCCAGAATTTTAGTAGATGTCGTATCAAGCAGAGTTGAAGCTTGTCTTCGTAACCATGGTCTTCAACTTGCAATCAGAAGACAGAGCTGGTCGTTCTCACCAGGCAGAGGTATTTCAGCAAGCCATTTAGAGCGAATATCGCCGAGTTGTATGGAGAGACGAAAAATAGGGTGAGAGGAGGGGACACGATTTCAGAGGGTTTCCGGATGGATAAGGGGTTGAGGAAAGGGTGACCGCTTAGCCCAACACTTTTTGCGATCATGTAGAGAAAGCTAGAGAAAGGAGTAGTTGTGAAAGTAGGGGTCCTACCCTTACTAGGTTAGAATTTGGTCAATTTCGAATCCAGATGACATAGTGTTGCTGGCAAAAAGTGAGAAAGCATTGAAAGAGATGATGAAGAGATTGAGAAGGACCTGGATAGGAGTCGGTTAAAGTTAAACGCAGAGAAGTCTTAGGTTATGGTGTTCAGGAGAGGAGGTGAGAGGGGTAATAGAGGGGATTGGAAATGAAAGGGGACGGCGGTGCAGGAGGTGAAAGAGTTTGCGTACCTGGGTTTCCTATTTTGGGAGGAATGAAAGAGTGAATAGGCATATAAAGGAGAAGGCAAGGAGGTCAAATATTATGATGAGGCAAGTATGGGGTTCGGGAAAGAGCTTGTGTAAGAGAGAATGTGCGAGTTGTGTAAAAAGGGGTATGCAAAGGTGGAACACTGGTTGGAATAATGCGAAGAGGTGGATAGGAGTGGAATTAGCATGGGATTGATACTGCATGAAAGAGGGGAGAAAAGGGCGATTACATGGGCGAAGGGGGTGTTGGGCAAGATGGAGGGGACGGGGAGGAAGGAAAAGGAGGAGGAATGGAGATATATTTGTAAGGAGGAGAAGAAGTAGATGTAAGACAAATGTAAATGATGTATGCGTGTGAGGCGAATCGAGGAAGGCAAGACAATGAGAGCGAGCGAGCGAGCATTGCCTCTGAAATTTGGACTTCCATGCGAGTAGCTCTCCTTCCAGTCAAACTTTATGCGTGAATGGCTCAAATCGAAGCTTTCTGCATGCAGGATTGAGTAAAAAATGGAAATTGCTTTTTGAAGCGCATTTGCGGAATTTCTGGCTTGGGTATACTGTTAGCTTTCAGCTTACGGCATTGGCCGAAATCAGCTTAGATTGGAGGCATGGCCAGTGCGTTTCTATATACACCTCGATCTGTCTCGTGCACGAGCTACATTCCCGGAAGGACTTTTAGTGACTATTCAGGATCCCATTATCGAAAAATAGATACTATGGAGGGCTCGAGCTACATTTTTTCATCACAGCCATGGTAAATTATGTCTTTCTTATGAGGAGCAGTCAATCTGAGCCCACAAAACACTCGCTGAAGGTCGTTTGTCAATATCTTGTGGTGCCCAATTTTTCAAACACATTCTGAATGGCTTTTGTATCAAAAAGAGCACAAATCCTACATACAAAAACAGGACTAATCGGAATCAGTCTTTGAAGAACTTTGTGTCTAAATTTCTTTCTTTGAACTAATTTATGGGATATAAACGTTAGAGAGAGAATAGCTAAATGCCTGTTTACTATAAGATACGACTCTAGTACAATAATAGAGCACGAGTATATTTTTTGTTCACAAGCTGTTATCTTAATTCTTTATTGCTTTATCGATCGAGGCCTAAGAGTCGGTAACTTGATCAAATGATAGATAGTGACATCTTCAAGATGATTCTTGCATTACTTACGGAATTTTCCACCTCATCAAAAACGCCAAGCTTTGGCAGTGGGAAGGCCAACTTCTTGCACTCAGTCTTTCCTCTACTGTAGAAAGATGAGGGTCCTTCATACTGTTATCTTATCCTTGTCAATCATCCTCAACTCTGTCGGTAAATATAACAATATTATTATGTATAGTTATAGAAACATTCTTAGTTCTAAATTGGATGGCACAACAGGTTGAGATAAGCTTCTCGCAAATAATGAGGTGTTCGTCTTGCGGCAATCGTTCCGAGATCTTCATCTGATCCAATCTGTACAAATGCGAAGCAAGTTTCTAATCTTTCTTAATCCGTACGCCAACACAAGTTGCCATCTAAACGAACAAAGCAATACTTGTATTTAGTCCATTCATTCGAACCAAAATAATTTGAGCTCAGATTTTGAAAAACTCGGAACAGCCTCTCTTGGGAGGTGAATTATTGACAGCATATATTTTAAGCCATTCCATTCGGTACACTGTTTATTATACGAGGAAAATTTATCACAATATCATCCTGCTTTCCTCATTCAGTTCAACATTGCGCTAATACAGAAAGAACAATATGAAATGACAGTCTAGCCCCCCCCCCCCTCTTAACGCTTCAAGTGTTGTAGTATACCTATACACGTATTTGAAATATTCCAAAAGTCGGAAGTCTAACAGATGAATTCAGTAAGATAAGCCTCGTACCTTGCTAGCCAAGACGTGGCTCGACAGATTTATGATATATTTGTTGGCGAATAGAATTTAATTCTTGATGCCTGCAAATCAAATGCTTGACATAAAGCATATCTACATGGACTCGTGATACGCTGTGTTTGATGTCAACCCCAATATTCTGTCTCCTCATTTTGCAATGAAACACGAAGAAGCAAAGGAACGGGGATGAGTATTTCGAAATAAAAATCTGAAATACTGATTCTACGGGCAAAAATACGATTTTGTTAATAGCCTATTCTATCTAATTTAATCATGCCCCGCCAAAAATATACTTACGGATTCCATACAGAAACCGTACGGTTTCCGTACGGGTCCCGGTACGGTACCCGTAC
>WSXT02003214.1:0-15013 GCA_011762715.2 Neuroterus valhalla
AAAACAATATTTAAATAATCAATTTTTTAAATATTGATGAGACCAGTAGACAGAAAAAATTAACATCATAATATTATAGGGGTGATGTTTGAAAAGTAATATTTTATCCGCGTTCTGTGACTAATTGTGAATAGAAATTGTGAATTTCGAACTCGATTCACCAAAGATTGAGGATTCTGAATAAAATTTAGAAAAACGCCTTTTTTTCTTATGGGAAATACGTGTAGAACTTCATGGGGCTTGCACCACCTCTAAATATAACTTGAAAAAAAGCGTTTATTTTTTTGTGGAATCGAACCAATTTCCGGGCGTTCTGCATAAAAGTTCGAAAAAAATTTTATGGACCACCCTAATGTGCGTAACCCTTTTTACAATCAGCAGGTATTTTTTAATTCTTTTGGAAATCCAATCAAAAATAAAAATCAATACATTGATCTGTCAGGTTATAAAGATAATGATGTTCATCAGAGTGAAAATATACAAGCAATCTTAGGATAAGTATCATTCAGATAAGTTGATTAGATACATTTTGAAGAATGTTTCAGTTCCATTTTCAACCTTATATGTGGCGTGGTATAGAGAAATCGACCTAACAGCCTCAAAAATCGATTTGCAGGTTTTTAATGATCTTGATAGAAAATTTTGTAATCTATCAGAATCAACAAAAACCTGGGAATCGATTTTCGGGGCTGTTAGGTCGATTTTCCTGTACTACACCACATACAGTAAATATTCAATAAAATTATTAATTAATTTATGAGAGTTACCACGTTTTAGAAACAAATTCATCTTCTGAAAACAGTATAAATATTCTTCACTACATTCTAATTTCGAATTAATTGATCAAAATGGTACAATTTCAAGTTTCGAACTCTTTTTTTCAAATTTTTGAATCTGAAAACACTGTGCAATCAGACGCCACACATCAATGTTGTACAAAATAGAGAAAAATTAATAATTGAGCTTCAAAAAAATCAGATTTTTATGAAACCTTGCTCCTAATAATGAACTCACCTTTCAAAAAACTGGTGATAGTAGGATACTTTAATTTTTTAGGGACCCGATCGAAACCTCTTTAACACTTATTTAATACCACTTTAAAAAAATGATTTTGGTCCAATCATCAATGTGATTTCAGATAAAATCTAATTTCGTTCTTATCTAGAGATAGTATATCAAAGTTCAATGAAAAATGATTTTTTTCTATTAATGTTGAACTGAAACAAAAGATTCGGCCAAGACACTGAAAATTTTTTAATTTCGACAATAAAATAAGGGTTTAGATATCTTGCTCTCTCAAGTAAATTTGGTTTCTGACCAAACTTACAAAATCCCAGAAAGGGATATTTAAAATTCTAAACGAAAAATTGTCAGAAAATCGAGAATATATATAAAAATGTATCTGAGTCTTGAATATGATGAAATTTTGACAAAATTGGTGTAAATCGAAGCCTATATTTCTCATCCCTTACCGCAGCGCCACGAACGATCCCTTTTTCATTCTCCGCAGTAACATCCGTAATATCGCAGTAATATCGCAATCCAAATTGATATTCCAGTTCGTCAAAATCGAATCCTGGTTGAGCCATTTGGCCGTCCAACGATCCTTAGAAGTCTTGTTGAATGAGGATCGAATCTAATCTCAATGACCTTTCTTTTACACCTGACACCGACGCATTTTACGCCACATTTCCTTTCATTCGTCGACTTTCTCGCGGACCCTATTCTCTTCAACTCAGCAGCTTTCGTTTCACTCTACCACCCCCGCATTTAAAGAACCGCACTGATTATTTTTATCCAGAAAGTAATAGCCACCATTCTTGAAGTGTTGCTTTAGTGAATTGGTTTTTTCATCTAATATGTTCAAAATTGAACTTATGATTTATTGTATTTTTGGAAAATAGAGCGAGAACATTGTCTCATTATTATCTGTAATTTTATATTGCCACACGTTAATGTCACATCGTGATAAACCGGCTACACTTTTTGAAATTCAACCACCGAGCAGTCGTGCCCGGAGTGGCACTCTGATACGCTCGCGCTGCAAGAGAAGAAAAGAGGAGATTGATCGGATGCATTGCGCCGGCGTCGCGACGCCTAGAACCAGTGCCGTACTTGTATAAGAACAATTAATATGTGCTTGAAAAACATTATAAATTTTTTTTTTAATATCCTTTACATCCTTCTACTTTAGTTCAATTCAATTTTGTATCTTTTTAATATAATGGTGAAAAACTCAAATTTGAGAATGAAACACGATCTAACACCTGAAATTCTAATTAAGATTTGAGAAACAGAAGAAAAAAATAGTATGAGTTATGAATCGGTATTATTTTCATGAATATAAGTGGAGAGTAAAATTAATGTACATATGGGGGAAAAAGTTTTTTGGGTTCAGGTGCAATAAACCGAACACGCTACCAGCTGAGCCACGCTGTCCCTGAATTATTTAAATCTACAAGCTTCAACCTCCCTAAAGTTTGTCATTCTTACAAATAACAATCACAGGGTGGCGATTTGATAGAAAATTTCAAATTCCCGGGCATTTCCCGGTCGAGTTTTTCAATTTTCCCGGTCAACTAAAAGTAACATATTCATGTTTGTCGCAAAACGTAAACATTTATTTCAATTCGTGACATTCATTCTAAACATCATTTAACAAAAGAGATCAAGAATTGCAAAATAAATTTATGTTGAAGAAAATACTCAAATTTCCCACGAAAAAATATCATTTTTTTACAAAAGTTGGAAAAGTTAAACTTACAATTGGAAAAATCGATCCGCGATAACAAAAAAAATGGCTTTCTAACAAAATAGTTTATTTTTCAATCAAGGTGATGAATTCCCAAATAAAATTATGAATCTTCAACTGGAACAGTTTAAATTGCAAACCAAGAAGATGAATTTTCAACTGAAATGACTTCAACTTACAACCATGAAGGTGAATATTCAAACGAGGAGATTAATTGTCAAATAGAAAGATTAATTTTCTATAAAAAAATACAATTTTTCAACAAAATTGTTGAATTTTGAACTGAAAAATAATCGTTTTGAACCGAAGATGGAACAGTAACATTTTTAATGTAAAAACTCAATTTCTTACCAAACATAAGAGTTTTTAACTAAAACAAAGAATCATCACTGAAAGAGTTAAATTTTCAAACAGATGAATTAATTTTTAGTAAAAAGGATAAATTATTGTCAATCAAAATTTTAATAGTTAAATTTTGAATTTAACCAAACAATTGAATTTTTAACTGCAACCATGGAATTTTTAATTTTTAATTTGCTTTCAAGCAAATCGATTTTTAAGAAAAATGGTGAATCTCCAAATAAAATGGTAAATGTTTGAGTGTAGCAGTTGAAGTTTTAACCAGAGGGACCAGTTTTTACCTGAAATGATGAACCCTCTACTAGAATAGTTGAAATTTTGACCGAAAATCAATTTTGTACCAAAAAATACAATATTTTCACAAAATAGTTCAATTTTGAAATGAAAAAATAACTTTATCCAACCGAAAATGGTTAAAAACTAAATTTCATACCAAAGGTAAGAGTTTTCAACTAAAACAAAGAATAATCAACTGAAAGAGTTACACTCTTAAACAGGTGAATTAATTTTCAGTAAAGAAGATAATTTATTGTCAACCAAAATTTTAATACCTAAACTTTGAATTATTTATATTATATTTCAAAAAAAAAAATAAAATAAAAAATCAGCTAGTATGAAAAAAAAACTTTCAAAAAAATCCATTTTTAAGCAAATTGATGAATCTTCAAATAAAATTGTAAATGTTTAAGTGTAGCAGTTGAACTTGAGGCCAGGAAGACAAGTTTTTACCTGAAATGATGGACCCTTCAATAGAGTAGTTGAAATTTTGACCAAAAATTAATTGTCAACCATAAAATAAAATTTTTCAACAAAATGGTTGAATTTCCAACAAAATTAGAATAGTTACATTTTTGGCTAAGAAATTAATTTTGAACCAAACATGAGAGTTTTCAACCAGATGAATTTTAGACTGATATGAAAAATATTTAACTGTTTAACGTGGATTAACCAGTAAAGAAGAATTCTGAATAAGAATTCTTCTTTGACCATAAAGAAGAATTTTCGAACAAGAAAAGTAACTTTCGAAGGAAAACATAATTTCATACCAAAAAATCGATTTTTTCAACAAAATATGTGAATTTTCAGCGAAATATGTACTTGAATTTTCCATTTAAACAAAGGAAGTAACTTTCGGAGAATAAGATAATTTTATAATAAAAATCCATTTTTCAACAAAATATGTGAACTTTCCACGAACTGATTAATCAATCCATAAAGACAAAATTCAACCAAACTGGTGAATTCTCAATTAAAATGATGGATCTTCAACTGGAGTAAGTTAAATTTACAGTTTAAAAAAATTACTCATGAACAAAAAAAAAACAACTCTCAACAGACAAAAAACTAGTTTTCAAAGAAATTTTACATCATAAAGACGAATTTTTAACGGAAATGATAAACCTTTAACTAGAATAGTTCAATTTTTGACAAGAAAAAAAGAATTTTCAACTAAGAAAAAAAACAATTTTTCAACAAAATGGTTGAAGTTCAACCAAAAATAAAATAGTTAAATTTTTGGCTCAAAAATTAATATTAAATCAAACATAAGAATTTCAACCAGATGAATTTTCGACTCACATAAAATCATTTGTTTAACTTTTATTGTTGAACGTAAAGAAGAATTTCCGAACAAAAAATATAACTTTCGAAGAAAAAGATGATTTCATACCAAAAAATCGATTTTTTAAAACAAAATATGTGAATTTTCAGCGAAATAATTGAATTTTCCATTCAAAAAGGAAAAAGATTTTTCGGAGAATGAGATAATCTTATAACAAAAATCAATTTTTCAACAAAATATGTGAATTTCCAATAAACTAATTAATCAAGCCTTGGAGATAAATTTTCATCCAAATAGTTGAATTTTCAACTATAAAAGATCATTATCCACTAAGGATGAAACAGTTAAAATTCCAGTTTGAGAAATTAATTTTTCAATCAAACTAATGAATTCTCAGGTAAAGTGATGAATCTTCAACTGTAAAATAATGTATTTTATGCGAAAAAAGTGAATTTTCAATCATAAAGATTAATTTCCTACAAAAGAGGCGAATTCTCAACAACGGAAATCAATTCTCAAAGAAAAAGTTTAATTTTTAAATTAAAAAATCAATGTTGAACTTAATACTTGAATCTTCACAAAAACAGATGAATTGTTTTTTAACAAAAGAGTTACATTTTCAATCAGAGGTGGAAGATAAATTAAAATAATGCACCTCCAACAAAAAAAAGTGTGATTTCCAACAAAAGAATTTACCTTTCAACCAAGTAGTTGATTTTTTTAACTAAAACAGGATGAATTCGCAATAAACAATATAAAAAAGTTTTCTATCAGAATTTAGAAATATTTCTCATTCGACATACTAGTTCTACTCTAAAAACTGCTTGAAGTACTTCTATGTAAAAATTCCCTGCTCAGAGTGAAATTATACTTCTTCACTGAAACTCCTTGCCCTAAAATGAAAACTATAATTATTTTCTGAAATTCCCTGCCCCAAGTCAGATGAATGAGGAGAGAGCAATTAAACGTGATAAAAGCACTTTTTGAAAATAATAAATTGAGAAAATAATTCTCTCTGTATGTTGAGGCTATATCATCAATTTGATTATCAAAATTGAGTCAGCTAAAAAAATCTCACAGAGCAACATGAAGTATAGATATTCTAGAAAATAGTCAGAATCAGACTAAATTCTTCAAATAAAATGATAAGATCCCATTTTAATTTATAAAAAGAAAGCGGTTATCTCTCGTATACTTGACTCAATCTATAGATTGAGTCAAGTAACTTCCCGGTTTTAACATTTAATTCCCGGTTTTTTGCCCGGTCAATAAAATTCCTGGTCTATAGTCGTCACCCTGCAATCAGTAACTAAAATTATATTTTGCATTTACTAGTTCAAAAAATTGGATGTAATTTCAACCTTAAACGATGATCTCAACTCATTCATAATTAAATACATAAATATGACATAACGTAAGTCAGTCTGGAACTAAAGTATACATATATACAGAGTTTCTTCTGACGAACTGAACCCTTTCATATTACCACACAAATAAACCACATCTCTTATTCACAGCCTTTTTGTGGCTCTTTGTCAAAACTTGTGTTCCCAGCTCAGCATTAAATGGACGCTCCGTTTGTAAAATCCCCTCTATCAAGTCCAGCAGGCCAAGCAAAGCCGAATATAACATCCCGTCTGTATATAGATGTAAAAGCTCTTGAATACATATGAGACTGGGTTCAAATGACGCACCACGAACCCTCAAAGTGTCTCCTCAGAGAAGGAAACAAGAAACGTGTCGCCGGTTTCATTCAGACAGCTTAGGTGGAAAGACGATAAAAATGTAAAAAGGCAATTTTCATCAAACAGGAAAAATTTTTGATAGAGTTCCGAATAGGTGAATTCGCCGATTTCCTTCAAACACCGTCAACTTATGTATTTTGAGGCGTTAATTACAAATATGTTATTGAAGATTGGCGATAAGACGATTTTCATGGTTTCACCATGAAAGAGCCATAAAAATCATGGGTTTTTGAGTTTATCTAACCCAATACGCAAAATTTCATGAAATATTTTTCGAAAAAAAGTTATAGATTTCGTTGAGGTACACATTTTTCAATGCGAACCAGACGCGGATCCAGCGGGGGACAACCCCCCCCCCCCCCTCCCCGAAATTTTTGACACTGCATTCCAGGTTAGCGCGGTTAAGATGTGCATAGGGTGTACTTTTTTCCCTCATTTTGAAGACCCCCCGGAATATTTTTCTGGATCCGCCCCTGATGCAAACATTTTTTCTACGAGTGATAGTTTCCGCAAAAAGTAGTAATTATGGATTTTCATGAAAAACCCATAAAAATCTTTTTTCTTGTTGTGTTTCGCACTCTCTTAGTTTGAATGAGTGAAACTTTCACTATTTCAATCAGTAGCCCTAGTTTTCACTGAGAAGTCAGTTACTTGTTTTATTTCCATTGGGGAATTATTGAATGTTGGTAGATGATTTCGAAATAGTTTTCGTTTATAGGAAGTTGGCACCTTCATTTTGGATTTTCTCTAAAATAATTTTGTGCTCAATTGTGCTGCAAAAGATTTCTTCAAAAAATGAAAATTAGAGACACAATTTCCGAAATACGATTTTTGAGCTAGCACCACCATTTTGATTTTTTCAAATAAAAAAATTGTGCTGAGTTTACTGAAGGAAGCACAAAATTGTGCCGCAAACCAAAAATTCCCATCATCAACCATTTTCAAAATGAGGAAAAATTTGGAAAAAGTCGTCAGAACCGCCATTTGGAAATATCTCCAGAACGAAAACTGTGCTGAGTTACATAAAGAGGATCCAAAATTGTGCTGTCAGCTAAATTAAAAAATTCTCAGAAGTACCCCACTTTTTGGGGACCTGAAAAAAATTCATTTCAACAAGTTTTCGAAAATGAAACTTTCGGAATAAAAAATTCGTTAGACTTTTTGAGACCTGAAAACACTTATGAGACTGCCTCGGACTGCCTAATGAAAACCGCCATTTTCAATTTCCAAAATTCCTCAAACCTGGGGTATTTTCGAAAATATGGGAGATTCATTTTTGAGAACTTGTTGAGAATAATTTCTTCGGGTCTCCAAAATTGAGGAATTTTTGAGTATTTTCGAATTTAGTTGACAGCAAAATTTCGAGCCCCTTTCAAGTAACCCAGCAAAATATTTGTTGTTTTGAGATATTTCTAAATGGTTGTGCTGACGACTTTTTCAAAATTTGCCCTCATTTCGAAAATGGTTGATGTTAGAAGTTTTTGGTTTGCGGCTCAATTTTGCGATTCCTTCGGTGAATTTAACACAACTTTTTCAATTAAAAAATCGAAATGGCGGTGCTAGATCAAAATTCGTATTTTGGAAATTATGAATTGGTTTTATAGAGGTTTATTTCTACTGGCTATTTCAGCGGATTAAATCCAAAAGCTATTTATATTTTTATCAAATTTTAACAATCAGAAAATTATTTTTTTACTCCAGCAAGTGTAATTTCTGTTGGAAATTTTATTTGAGTTGTCTAAACTTTCTTTTTTAGTAAATACTTAAAGTCTATTGTTCTGTGATCTTTGTATGCACATCGTGCTCAGGTTCTGATAACAAAATGCAATCATTGACATATTTTTTTACTGGTCGAAACAGTGAAATACTTTCCACTGACCAAATCAGTGAATTTTCACTCTCGTAGTTTAAGACAGTGAATTCTTCACTCTTTCAATCAGTAATTCTAGTTTTCACAGGGAAACCAGTGCCTCTCCTCTTTTTCACTGGGGAATCAGTGAATGTTAGTAAAGGACTTCGAAAAATTTTTCACTGAATTAAATCAGTGGCATCAAAACCACTGGTTCTTCAGTAGTTAATTTCTACGGGTTGATTCAGTGTATTAAATCCAAATGTTGATTATATTTTAATCAAACATCACTGGTCACATTCAGTGAATAATCTGCTGGTTAAATCAGTGGATTTTTAATATTTCTTAGTAACCGGATTCTAACTTTTCATTTAGTAAAATATCAGTGAAACTTCACTGGTAGAATTTCACCGGTTTTCAGTGAAATTTCACTGATTTAAATAGCAAGAAGTCGGTCACTGAGAATCAGTGGAAATGGACTGATTTGGTCAGCGGAAAGTATTTCACTAGTTCTATCAATAAAAAAAGACGTCACTGATTTATCCTGTGAATCAATCACTGAATTTGACCAGTGACTTGATCACTGCTTATAAAAATGTTTAAATTGCCTCTGTATTAACAGAAACTGAACATTTGTGCATACAAAGATCACAGAATAATAGATTTTTAGACTTTCGGAAAAAAAGATGATAAAAATCAAATTAAATCTCCACCAGAAATTACACATTTTCAAAAAAAAAAACTATTTACCAATTGGTAACATTTGATTAAAGTATAATTAACTTTTCAATTAAATGCACTGAATCAACTAGTGGAAATAAATCATTGACGAACCATTGGTTTTGATGCCAATGATTCAATTCAGTGAAGATAAGAAAAGTAAAAGTAAATGCATAAAAAATGTGTATCTCGATGGGAACTACAACTTTTGTTGACGAAATTTTGCGAAATTTTGTTTATTGGCTGGGATAAACGTAAAAATTCATGATATATATGGTTTTTTAAATGGTTTCACCATAAAAATCACCATGTCGCCAATTTTCACTATCACATTCGTAAACAGCGCGTCAAAATACTTGAGTACACGGAGTTTGAATAAAATTAGAAAATCCAGCTTTTCGGAACAACATCCAAATTTTCATACGTTAAGATGGAGGAACAATATACATGACAGTTCTGTTTTCTAAGAAAAGTTTGGATCATTCTAGAGTAATCAAATTGTTCTTTTGGACCAACCAAAACATATTTTTCATAAGTGCAAAATATTTCGAAAAAATATGTTTTAATATCAATAATGGTGCAATCTGCTTTTAAATGCTTCCGTGAACTTGAAGGCCAATCAATATTTCCTGAACCACTTAGCGTTAATCTAATCTTGTAAAGTGAGAGATATCAACACCAAACAAGAAAAGTTTTATCCTTCGGCTACCTTTTTTTCAATTTTTCAAAAGGCCACCGTATTTCAAAATTAGTAAAGAACTAAAATATTGATATAATTCCAAATTTGACAACATTGTAATAACGCGACGATAATGTTTTCTACAATTTATTTTTACTTTCAAAAAGATGTTCCGTTTTTTGAGTTTTTATTACTTTCAATCCCTATAAGAGTGAGAAGAATCTTAAACCAAAAAATTCTTATCCACTGTAATCCGAACAATAACACATTTCTAAAAATTAGTAATTTCATAAACATTCTCCAAACAATATTTAATGAGGAAAGAGTAGGCGGTTGGTCATCAGTCCCTTTTTCCTTTTTCTTTCTCTTTTTTCCTATTGTTATACATTTTTCTCTAAGGTAGGTTTCATTTTTATCTAAATAAGAAAAGAGAGATAGATTTTAGATTAAATCTTCACGCCACCGTGCTAACCGGCGACGTTTTGCTTATTCTTAGCTGTAGAAAACGGTGCATAGAGTCACGCGGCTCTATAATTATGCGCCAAGATAATTATACGTACTCTGAATTATAAATATCGTACTCACTATGGAAGAAATAAGGAAGAAAAAAGGAAGAAAATAAAACAAACAACTATATACCGACAATAGGGTAGTCCAAAAAATTTTTTTTCGCATTTTCATGCAAAACGCCCGGAAATTTTTTCGAATCCACGAAAAAAATGCATTTCTTTTTGTTTTTAAAAAAATAATATTTAGAGATGACGCAAGCCCCATGAAGTTTAACACGTATTTCCCAAAAGAAAAAAAAACGTGTTTGTAAATTTTATTCAGAATTCTCAATAATAGGTGAATCGAGTTCGAAATTCACCATTTCTCTTCACAATTAGTCACAGAATGCGAATGAAATATTGATTTTCAAAAATCAGCCCTACAAGTCTGTTTTGTAGGGTCCCGAAAAACCGCCATAGTGAAAAAATGGGTCTTTCGAGTTTTTGGCACCAATTATAACTTTTTTGTGGTTTTTTTCTCAGATTGTTTCAAATACATGTAATACTACTTTATACTGATAATTAGATGTTTATTTAAATTGTTTAAACAATCTGTTATTGTTTTTAGCAACTCTCCCTTAGGAGAGGGTTAGAAATTCAAGGTTTTTTCTGAATTTTTCAACTTATTTTCAACGTTTCACAATCAAAGGGACGTGATAATAATTAGAGTTAACAAAAATAATTGTTTAAACAAATTGTAAATTTTTATTAATATCTTCTTCTAGATTAATACTACATAGTTGCGAATTTTTCCTGAAATTTTAAACTTTTTATCATTTTTCAAGCAGATTGAAGTAATAACGAATTCATGTTAAAAAAATTTATTATTGCTAATAATATTTTCTTTGCTTAATGATAGAAAATTGCGGTTCTTTCCTAAATTTTCAACTTCTTGCCCACTTTTCACTTGAAGTGAGTTGATATTCAATTTAATTTAACAAAAATAATTGTTTAAACAAATTATTATTGTTTATGGCTTTCTTTTCTTGGACTAGTGCTAAAAAATTGCGGTTTTCTATAAACTCTTAAGCTTTTTGTCCATTTTTCACTTAGTGAGGTATTAATTAATGCGAGTTAACAAACATGCTCATTTAAACACTTTTTATTATTTATAAGCATATTCTCTTAGATAAGTGCTAGAAAGTTATGGTTTTTTCTGAAATGTTTAACTTTGCACTGGATGGTATTCGAATGAAATTCAGTTAGATTGAATTGATTTATATATTGGTTAAATTAGATTGTTTTTATCTAAAGTAAAATTTTTTTTTTAAATATCAACCATCATATTTTCGATGAAAAATTTATATTTTTAGGTCGAAAATTCAACTTTTTGGTTGGAAGTTGAACTATTTTCTTAAAAATTCAATTGTTGCGTTGAAGATCCATAATTTTAGTAGAAAATTCGAAATTCAAATTTCACTGAATGAATTCAGCTTTTTTGTTTTAATTAATTTTTTTTGAATATTGGGAAGAGAACAAGAATAATTTACTTAAAACAATACCACACAATTTAAAATATGAACCTCTCTAATGTTTATTTATTATTTGTTCACAATTACGAAGGTAAAGCGAAGTTAAACATTTCACAAAAAACCGCAACTTTTTAGAACTAATCTAAGAGAAGATAGCCATAAACAATAATAATCTGTTCAAACAATTTTTTTTGTTAAATTAAATTGAATATTAACTCACTTCGAGTGAAAGTGGGCAAAAAGTTTAAAATCTCGGAAAAAACCGCAAGTTTGTAGCATTATTCTAAGAGAATAATGATATAATTAATAATAAGTAGTTCAAACAATTATTTTTATCAACTTTAATTGATTATTACCGCACTTTAACTGAAAAGTTGAAAACAAGTTGAAAAATTCAGAAAAAACCTTGACTTTCTAACACTTTTTTAAGAGAAACTTGCTAAGAAGAATAATAAATTGTTCAAACAATTTAAATAAACATCTGATTCAAATCAATAAGCGTGAAAAACAAACCGCAAAAAAATCATAATTAGCGCCAAAATCTTGAAAAACCCATTTTTACACTTATGGGGTTTTTTTGGACCCTATAAAACAGACTTATGGGGGTGATATTTGAAAAGTAATATTTTATCCGCATTCTGTAACTAATATTGTGGAGAGAAATTGTGAATTTCCAACTCGATTCACCTAATATTGAGAATTCTGAATAAAATTTACAAACACGTACTTTTTTCTTATGGGAATTACGTGTTAAACTTCATGGGGCTTGCGCCACCTCTAAAATATTATTTGTTTTCGAAACAAAAATAATGCGTTCATTTCTTTGTGGAATCGAACGAATTTCCGGGCGTTTTGCATAAAAATTCGAAAAAAAACTTTTCTAATGCATTTTTGGATCACTCTAACCATCAATCATAACGATTTAATATCCGAAACAAATTATTGTTTCTCCCCAACTACAAAGTATTTGGGATTATTATGTTGGATTGCATATATACAGGGTGTCCCGGGTCAAGTTGACAGGACTTATATAGCTGCATAAAAAATAAAAAAATAAATGGAAAATTCCTTTTCAAAAAAGTGTTTGAAATTTTATTTTGCGAGTTATAAATGAATAAAGCTGGACCTAATAAGTTGAAGGTTCAAATACATTGTTTAAAATTTATTCACCTAGTTGAAGACTCATCTCTTTGGTTAGAAATTCAACTTTTGTGTTAGAAATTTAGCCGTTGGATTGGGGATTCAACAAAAGGATTTTTGTTTGAAAATTTATCACTCCAATTAATATTCTGATAACTGGTTACAATTCCGTGATGAAAAACTAGTGTATTTCGTTGATAATCGATTTGTAATTCATAAGAAGTTCTTTCTCTTCTGAAAATATAATTATATTCCTTTTTTGGTTTCAGATTGATATTCTTGATTGATACTTAATCCTTTGTATTGTTGAAAAATTATCATTTCGGTTCGGAGATTCGAGTATTTCGTAGAAAATAATCTTTTCCGTTCAAAATTCAATTATTTCGATAGAAAATTGAGCTATTTGATTGAAAATTAAACTTTTTACCTTATGAAATCTCTAGCTGAATGTTCAGAAAGTGGAATATTTGATACATATTCAAAGTTTGCCAACTTCATAGAATATTTAACCATTAGGTCAAAAGTAATATTTTATTTCAGAAATTTATATTTTTAGTCAAGCATAAAACTTGGCTGGTAAAGTAAGAATTCAACTATTTATTTAAAAAATGAAATGTTTTGCAGAAAAGGAACTGATTTGTTGATAAATAATATTACTAGGTTAAGAGTTCAAGTTTTGTGTAGAAAATCCATCTTCCTAGTCGAAAAATCATTAATTTTATATCAAATTAATATTTGCTTAGCTATTAACTTCTTTATTAAAAATTTCTGTTCTCGGTTTGATGAACTATTCTGTAGAAAATTTGTCTCTCTGTTTGAAACATTTCACAATTAGGTATGAAGCTAATTCTTTTGTTGGAAAATCATATATTCTATTTGAAAAGTCAACTGTTCTTTAGATAATTGGTCTTTTGGTACCAAAGTTTAAACGATTTCGTTCAGAAATAACGTTTTTTCTTGAAAATTGGTCTTTCTGGATAATGATCTTCTTGGTACAAAATCGTTGAAAAGTCGTATATTATGTTGAGGATTTAACTGTTGTGTATCGGGAATCAATCCTTCGCAGTGAAATTAAATAGTTGGACATTTTTTTTGTTTTGTTTAAGAGAAATTCAGACACCTTGTTGATAGTTTATTATTTTGCTATGAGTGGAACTGCGTTCTCAGAGTCATTTTTATTGGTCGAAAATTGGAATATTTTGTCGGTAATTGTTTTGTGTAGATAAAAAATGCAACTATTTGGTTTAAAATTTATCTTAATGGTTGAAGAGTTTAAATATCTGGTTGATTATTCTGGTGTTTTTCGTTGAATTTCAAACTTTTTTGTTTAGAAACTCTATCATAAGCTATCTTGTTAAATTTTTGTGACAATGAAAACTTCCTAAGAAAGACAACTTCTATGAATTTCAAAAAAGTGGAACTGAAAGTAAAAAAGTTATATTATTTCTCCCAGGGGCGCCAACATTCTTTAAAAAGTAGGTTCTACAAAATAAATAATCAAGTATTATATTTAAACTATTTCCGATGTTCCAACGAATAAAAAAAAATGCTAAAAAGTGATATTGTAACAAAATACTGAAAAAGTGGGAGAAAAGACAACAACAAAATTTTTCGTATTTTCATTTGCAAGCAAAATTTCCAGTTTAATTTTTCAGGATCAGATCAGGGTCGAATAGAATCACCCGTTGAGATAAAAAAGAAGAAATGAAGGAAGAAGGGTGCGAAAGGTCACGCATGGTCACTATATCCTTCGGAGACCAGCCGAATCAATAAATGTGCACCTGCCACAACCAATCATTGTAATTCATTCCTCCTTCAACCCATAAAAATATTATTCGTAAAAAAACGGCCACAATTGAACAAGTAAATTTTAATAACAAATTGCCTTGATTGAAAAAAATTATAACTTTTCTTGAAAATAGACATAAAGCGCAGGGTCCTGAATTTTGTTTGAAGCTGTCCGAACCTGTCACTACAACCCACGTGGTTGGCAATGTGCCTACATGAATGATAACCAAGGAAGTTCTTCTGAACTCTCAAAGATCGCAGCACAGTCAAGGAAAGTATTTATTCAAGATTCCTACCTTAGCTTTTCCAATTATTTTTACATTCTCATCAGAGAAGGTATTAGATTTGTGTAAAATTTGACCCCCCCCCCCGGTTTTGGCAAATGGCCCCAGTTTTGGA
>WSXT02003225.1:0-15013 GCA_011762715.2 Neuroterus valhalla
GACATTTCACTTTTGAGTTTCACAAGCTTTATGTACAACTGTAGGGAGGTACAAAGGTCGAGCGCGTAGCGCGAGGTGAGATTACAATCGAGCGCAAAGCGCGAGATTAGAAAGTCGCGCGCCCTAGCCGCGCTCAAACTTGCGCCGCAAAGCGGGCAGATTTTTTTTAGTAATTTTGCAATATTTATAACTCTGTGCATGCATTACTGTTAGCTGAATCAAGTACGGAAGAAGCCGAGCGCGAAGCACGAGATCCAAAAGATGCGCGGGATGAGTATGTGCCTACGCAGCGGCAGATTTTTTTAAGGGCGCTGGACGACCTCTTTGTTTTAATTCCTGATAAAGGGAGTAATTGTTGTCAACTTGAAGATAACATTGCTTCAATTGAAGTTTAGAATCGTGTTATGACTCTTACAGAAAGAACCTTATTTTGTCTCATTTTTTCAAATTTAATGGAAAAGTGCATTCATTCTTACGCCAAGCGAAAGAAGATTGAAGGTGGGCTCTTATAACTTTTATTTTATACTTTTAATCACACTCATACATAAAATGATTAGAGAACATATTAACTCTAAGGAGATATTATGATATTCCTAATTGAAACTTGTGAATGTAACACACAATGAATTATTACAAAGACGCTAGTTTGCATAAAATAAATTTCTCCTTCACTTCTTGACAGAGCTTGCTCGTATTTCAGTCGAGTTGTGTTCTTAAGTAAAGAGACCCGAAGTATGTGTATGAACCAACCCTGTATTTATGCAAAACTTAATGTATACGCGGGCTCACCTCTATTTCAGGGGTGCAGAGGGAATAAGAGAAATGGGGGGTTCGAGGGGTAAGAGAGCAGAGCACAGCGTGTCGGAATTTCTGCGTCTCTGTTTCCCACGCACTGAATGAAAAGCATTCGCCACCACCTGCGTCTATTCCCGTTTTCCATAAGCTTTTCTAAATAAAATCACTACTAAATCCCCTTGCTCATCCCTCGGCTCATCCTCATATTATCGCTTGTTTGATTTTCAATTAATCATTTATGCCCAATTTAGTTTCATTTCAAAAAGCTCACTTGAAAGACTCTTATACAGTAAATAAGTCATTGCAGTGCCAATTAATAATAATTATTATTATACCATCAATAAAGAATATAATTTACGGATCTATGAAATTGAATGAATTTCAATTTTGAATCTTCAAAGTTAAACTATTACAAAGAAGCTTTTGAGATTACATCAATTCAAACAAGAAAATTCGAAATTCATAAATGTTCCATTGTGAATTGCGAGAATTGAAGAATTCTCAATTACGAATGTATGAAATTGAATAAACGTCAATTTCAAATATTAGAGATTGAACTATAAAAAAACCATGTGAAAATAAGAAGCGTTTATAATTATGTAGTTTTGAACAATAATCATTATAAACTCACGAAATTTAATTGTGAGTCTTGAAAATTGAAGAATTTACGTTTAAGAATCTATGGAATTGGAAAAATTTCAATTTTAAATCTTCAAAGTTAAACTATTCCAAAGAAGCTTTTGAGATAACATCAATTCGAACAAGAAATTTCAAAAATATTAAATGTCCCATTGTGAATTTCGAGAATTGGAGAATTCCCAATTACAAATGTATGAAATTGAATAAACTTCAATTTCAAACATTAGGGATTGAACTATAACAATTTATAAAAAAAACTATTTGAAATTAAAAAGCGTTTATAATTAACTGGTTTCCAACAATAAACATTATAAGCCCGTAAATATTTAATTGTGAGTCTTGAAAGTTAAAGAATTTCCATTCACGAATCTATGGGATTGAATGAATTTCAGTTTTAAATCTTCAAATTTGAAGTACTTCAAAAAAGTATTTGAAATTACATCAATTAAACCAAGAAATTTCAAAATTATCGAATGTTCCATTGTGACTTTCGAGAATTGAATAATTCTGTGAAGCTTGATTTCTATAATTACAGTTTAAAATTGTACACTTCAATCACTCCAACAAAAAAGGTATAGTTTGAGGGGTGTTGATTTTGAAATGTCCAATTTAGAACATTATTAAACTTGGAATAATTCAATTTCGATTGATTAGTTTTTGCAGGGTTTCACTCGAAGAGCAACAATTTTTCATCATTTCACAGATTTATTTGGAAATGGAAATTTAGTGTCTATCATAGTGAACCTCTACCATTTTAAATTTGAAACTCTACTATTTTGAACGTTTCAATTGAACCATATTGGACTATCAAGAAAATTGAACATATTTTGACTTGCGACCTTAATTACCCTCAGCGAAATGATTTATCCAGGCTTTTAGTTCAAAATCGTGGAATCCTACAATATTGTCCTAATTCAAACTTATAACTATAAAATTCTGGTAAATCCGAATTGGAAATAGTTATTCAATCAAGCATTGTTCCAATTATTTTCCAAACTCTAAAATATAATTATTTTAAATCGGTGCAATTAAAATCATGCAACTCTCGTGAGATTTAAAATCATTCATACTTTCTTCAATGAAAAAGTGAGAAGTTTAAAAACTCAGCTTATGCTGAAAATGAAGAAACTGTTACTGTGAATAGTCGATTAGTCATTTAATAATTTCATCTCGTTCTACGATTTCGATGAGAAATCTATCATAACAGTTTCGGAAGAATTGCATATATTATCAATTAAACATGATTTTTATTAACAATTAGATTCTAAATTTTGATTAATAAAATGGATTCAGCTTCCGATTTATAGGCATTCAATAAAAGTGAGAAATTATACAATTTTTAAACATTTAATTTGAAACTTAAGGAATTCTAACGTTTTGCATTTGGAAAAATTCAAAATTTTATAATTCTGAATTCAATATAAAATTTTTTGATATTGGCATTTTTTTATTCAAACTCATCAAATTACGAATTGGAAGAGTTTGAATGCTTATCTAAAAATGATGAAACTTCTATTGCTTTCCATATGAAATTTTCCTATTTCAAGCTTTGGATTGAAAAATTGTTTGATTGCAAACACTTGATTTTTCAATTCAATTCAATTATTTCCAAATAATTTCTTTTTAGAATTGTATTATTTTGGACACTTGGATTTGAATATATTCAACTTTAATATTTTAATATGAAATTATTTTATTTAATTAGTTCAACTCAAAGTTAGCCAATTTAAAATGAGGAATATACATTTTCAAACTTAAAATATGGAATTATATTATGTTGAACGTTTTCAAATAAAGATTTCTTTAAAATGCTATAATTCGAATGTCAACTCAGAAATGCTCATCTTTGATAGATATGATTTCGAACTTATTCAATTATTCAAATCAATTCAATTATTTCCAATTAATCTCTTTTAGGATTGTATTATTTGGAAAATTTGAATCTAAATATATTCAACTTTAATTTTGTAATATGAAATTATTTAATTTAGTTATTTCAACTCTAAGTTTGTTTTATAATCCTTTTTTCAAACTTTAGATAGAAAAGTCCATGATTTAGAACATTTTATGAATTATAAATTTTTCTGAATTCCGGGACTTATCATTTGGAAATGTTCGATTTCAAAAACTTACAATATTCAATTCTTTTATTTTTATCGCTTCTAGTCAGCATTGATAACATTTAAAATTTTTCTCAATTGTGCAATTACCCTATCATCTCAATCTTATTCTGAAATTTTTAAAATGTGAACGTAGTTCATTCGAGAATTATTTCGATTCGAATTATTTCAACTGGAAATTGCAACTTTGCCTTGAAATTTTATTCTAAAACATTCAATGTTCAAAGTTCCTAATTTAAAACGATTAAAAACTTTCTAATTAGGCTTACCCCGAAAGGGATTTGGCTCAATGGTATAATAATAA
The DNA here is from genome assembly GCA_011762715.2 of Neuroterus valhalla. Classification (NCBI taxonomy): domain Eukaryota; kingdom Metazoa; phylum Arthropoda; class Insecta; order Hymenoptera; family Cynipidae; genus Neuroterus; species Neuroterus valhalla. The sequence goes on from WSXT02003225.1 coordinate 3,859, forward strand.
TAATTCCATGGTTAATCGGGAATTTTTAGATTTGGGCATTTTTTTAGTCCAATTTCTTTAATTTTAAAGTCTTAGATACATAATTGTAATCCTAAATTATATATATATATAAATATTACATAAATTATAATTTCAAACGATAAAAACGAATGATTTCGGAGTATATTTATAATTATTAGAAATATACTCCGAGTTTAGAACTTGTTTGATTTAAAATCCTCCCGATTTGAAATTATTCAAATGAAAGCAGTCGTAGTTGGAAATTTTCGATTATCTATTCTGAAACTAACAAATTCTGAACATTGCAAATTTATAAGAATTCAACCCAAACATTAAACTTGAAATCTGATATCGAATTCAAAAATTTAAAAATTTAAAAATTAGGAAATGTTTCAATTGGGAGAACATGAACTTACAATCAATATAATCGTAGTATGTTCCTGAGAATTTTGAATGCAAAATGGTTTAAGGTGAAACACTTTCAATTTACGAATTATTCAATTTGAAAACATATATTCATATAATTGATAAATCTTTAAAGGTTCAGTTTCAATTGCAATTGAACAATTCTTAAAATGTGTTCTCAAAGATTCATTAAATAAAATGTACCAATTTTGAAATAGAAACAGGAGTAAAGAAACAATAATAACTGTGAACCAACGTGATGGTATGCTTACAGAAAACTGCGAACATATCAAGATTATTATTGGCAATTAAGCTGATTCAAAAGAATAATATATATTATTATTTCAATATTACTTCACCTCACACTTTTATATTTCTAAACTTGAGGTAATAAAGCGAGCCATTTAAAAATAACAATTTCATGGTGCGAACGCCATGCAGATGCGAACAATGAAACTGCGAACAAAATCATAAACTTAGCCACCTTCCCTTTTAGATTATTATATATTGTACACAATTAGAATGATTTTATCTGATTGAAATTTGTATCGAATATAAATTCCAATTAGATGAAATTCCAAAAGTAAAAATTGGATGGGAAAATTTATAATATTTTGAGAAAATTAATGGAAAAGCGCTTTTTGTATCGTGGAAGATCTCAAATTCTAGAAAAAAAAAGAGAATTTACTGTCGACATATTTCATAGCGAAATTGAAACAAAAAAGTCTGTATTGCCCTATGGTCATATGCGGACCGATGGTTAATTTTATCAACCAATACTCATCCCTCTCAATCAGAATTAGAGCTTGAAAAAAATTATTTTTTCAAGCAACAACTAAAATGTTTTCTCTCTCAGACTAATTTTTTAGCTTCCATAGATCCAGAAAACGATTTTGAGTAAATGTAAATGTAAAGCATACAAAGCGTATAAATCCATATTGCTTTTTTTTCTTTTAAATGAACAGGTGCATGCAAAATATAGAGACGACCATTATTACATTCTTCAAAGACAAGAAGATTTATGCAACTATATTTGTAATGTTACACCAAAATATTGATGACATTAGGTTGCCATTGTTGTACTTCATATTAGCAGTTCTATTTGTATTAGCAACCCAGAACTCGACCCAGAAACAATTTATTTTACTACCTGCAAATTCTGGATTATTTACGAAAAAAAAACCAATATGTAGTGTAATTTAGTTTTTGCAATATTTTTATATTGATTCAGGAGACTTTTGCAAAATTGGTTTCAAAGAAAAAAATTGAAGAAATAAAAAAAAGCTAAAGCTCAAATCCGAATAGCTCACGTTTCAGCCTTTGTCTGAATTGGACTTATTTTTGAGGCAGTTTTCTTGGCGAAGGAGGGGTCCGATGGTCGTTAGTTTGGGCCCAACGGCCCTCACCCTTGATTCGACCCCTGGCCCTGCTTTCATAGCTTGCACACCCTCTTGTACGTTGACTTACGCTTACGTAGATTTTCGTAGGTAGAAAACGCATCTGCCCGCTTTCTCACGCGTTTGCTTTTACACCCGGCAAAAACATTAAATCTCGTTATACAAGTTTTTGCAAAATTTATATCCTTATCAAGAAAACGACATGATTTTAATAATATGAATGAATAATGAATACATTATTCTGAAATTGCAAAAATAGAACGAATCATTATAAAATCGGAGTAGTTATTTATTTATTAGGAACAATTACAACATTTCTCATGGGAAGACATCAAAAAATTTGCCTACAGCTTTTTTTGATTTGCTCTCTCTACAAACGAAACGTAGGAAGCTACTGAATAAATTCAAAAATATTATTTTCTCAATTTTCATGATTGACATTGAATTTTTGAACCAGTAAAATGATGGATGATCGAATTTGGAATTTTGGCAAAACTTTTCTTGGAAATATAATATTTGTTTTGAAAAACTTTATGAGGGAAGCATGATTCTCTAATCTCTAGACACGCTTTATTTTTCCAGTATTTGGCCAAATGTCTGTTTTAATATTTGTTGAAAAAAGTGACAGTTTACAATATAAGAGAATCTCTAATCGCCGAAGTCCCATGTATTACAGTCAATCTGTCCCAAAAAAGTCCGTTTTTGGAAAAAAATACCATAAAACTTTTTTTTTTATGCGAAAATAGCTTTCAAAAAGCCTGACCTGAAAAATTGGGGATCGTTCAGGGGCGGGTTTTTGAGAAAACTAAAAAAGTTTTTGGATTTGATGTATCTCGGAAATGGTAGGTTTTGGGGAAATTTGTAAGGACAAAATACATGCAATCGACATGCTGCGATAAGAAGTGCAGTTAGTACATGGCGCTAAATTACCAAAAAAGCGTATTTTCCATGTTGCACGCTTAACAACAATTATAAGCACATTTTTGTACAGCTCGTTTGATATAAAAATTTAAAAACCTTCTTAAATCACGTTTAATGCTCAAGGCAGCATATTTTTGGAAAAAATCAATAATAATAAATATTAGTTCATAATAACAATCTATTATAATTAGGAATGATTTGAAAGTCCTACTTACAAAAAAATTATTATTTCAGTCTGAAGTAATGATTTATTGTGTACCCACACTAACTTCGACCTTGTTGGAAACAATGGGAAATCTACGGTGACGGGTTTGTCACGCTATAACTCGTGAACGGGAAGTCGGACAAGAAAACTTTCTGTATAAATTTTGTAGATTCATTTAAGATAAACAACTTTCTCATTGACAGTTTTACGATAAAAAATATTTTCTGGGCCCAAAAGCGAAAAAACGCTTTTTTTGGTACTTTAGGTGCCATCTATTAATTGCACTTCTCATCGCAGCATGTCGACCCAATAAGGAAAGTTATAGAAGACTTTGCCTCAAACATTTTTTTTTATTACAAATTTTCCCAAAATCCTACCTTTTCCGAAATATTTCAAATCAAAAAACTTTTTGAGTTCTCTCAAAAACCCGCCTCTGAACGATTCCGCATTTTTCAGGTTAAGCTTTTTGAATGCTCTTCTAGCGATTTCCGCAAAAACTGTTTTATAGTATTTTTTCCACAAAATCTGACAGATTGACTGTACTTATGACTACTCCTGAATGTTTTTTCTCCCTCCCAAAAAAGAAGAGTTTTTTAGCAGTTTTTGGGCCCGCGCTTGGTCCCCACTTTCAAAATAGCCAAACTGCAGGAGATTGGTGCCCTCCTCAGTATGTAACTTAACCAATAATAACTTGCTTTGTACCGGCTTCATCTGTTTCTGCCTCTTTCCTTTTGTACCTTCCTTTGCATCACTGATGTTAGGTGGTGACTGACGTTATAGATACACCACTATATAACAATTTAGCTCTTTGTTTGGACATGACTTTATTTACGGAACATTTTCTCGCTTGAAGATAGTGCTTGGGTGGACTGCGTGCCCCCGGAAAAGTTCCAGGTGATGAGTGGAAACTGGGTGTGTCGAATGCCTGAGGTGTAAATAATCTAAAGGAAAAGGAGTTGCGGGATACTATGCGCGTAAGGAAGCTAGATATTTTGTGCGTACCAGAAACAAAGAAAAAGGGATAAGAAACTATTCTCATTCTTGCAAGAAGCTGTATGAAGTTGGAGCCACGGAGCATAATGATAGTGACATAGACACGGATACGTTAGACAATCCAGATGAAGGTGGCGGAAGCGGGATCGGTATCGACGACATTATTTCCGTAATTAAAAAACTGAAGAATAGTAAGGCTGGTCTGGATGGTATTTCCTCTGAAATACTTAAGTTTGGGGGCGGAAACTTATTTGTGTGGCTGTGTGAATATATGAATATGTGTGCTGTGAACAGTGAAGTTCCGAATGATTGGAGAAAGGTGATTATTGTCCCAATCTACAAGGGAAAGGGTGGTCCAGGTGACAGTAATAATTATAGAGCGATAAACCTCCTAAGCACTGTCGGAAAAATATTCACCGAAATACTTATTTATAATAATGCCAGGGAGATCATGTGCGGATCAGAAATTTTGCTTGAGACAGATCACGGAAAGAAGCCTAAGCCTAATGTGTCAAAATTTTCACTTATTTTACAGAGTTGCTTTAATTACAAAAATAATCATGTACAGCGCATTACTTAATGACTGATTATCTTATAAGAGACCATTAATTGGATAAGGAATAATTAATCATTGCATGCATGATACGAGTGTGTGGAAGTCTAGAAATATCGAGATAAATATGGTGGGTTTGTGCGATTGACATATCATTATCTGCTGTTCCCATTAATTTTCCCTCGAGGCTCATTCTTCCGAATGAAAAAACAAAACATTTCATCAGATAAGCAACTATTCATACAATAATGTCTGTTTTGATTATAAACCGTCTAGACATAAAATTATTGGCCTTTACTTGAAATTGAGAAGTCCAGACGAGATAAAATTATTTAAATGTTAACAAACAATGGATTTCTATGTTAAATCCGAATTATATATTTGCAGAGAACTGATGAATGACACATCAAATGCAAGAGTAACAAAACTACTAAACTTTAAATTTCAATTTGTATTCAAATAAAATATATATCGAAGAAAATTTAAGTTTGGATCCAAAAATTAGATAAATAAAAATATATATAATATTAATTCAGTATTCAGAAAACTGGAACGCGTGAATTTAATTTTTCTTCTGAATGTAATAAAATATAGCCTAAAATATAGTCAACTGCCAAATTCACAGAAATATCAGTTTCTTCTTATCATATAATAAGATTCTTGTAGGAAAAATCAGTCTTTTTGTAAAATTTAATTTTTCAGCTCTGGGGTTCTATTTTTATGTTTGACCGAAAATCAGGAGAGATTTCAGTTAGACATTTAGTCAATACGCTTTATTTACAGAGCTGAACATGCTATTTCATTTATCATGAGGTTGGCACACAGCATTATTTAACGGATGCCTTATAAAAGTCTATCAAACAGACGACATGATTAATCGCTGAATGAATTATGTCTGCTATTATACAAAATTGAACGTCAAAACTTTGATAATTCTTCTTCTATAATGATAGAACGATCATGTTCGATTTCAAGGTATCTTTTTTAAGATTAGATTAAAGGAAAAGAAAATTTGTTATTAAAAAAACATTTAATGTAAAAACTTATTATTGAAAAAATAAACTTCCAAATACTACCTTTCCGGCTCAGTAGAGACAAATGCATAGGAGAGGGGTAGTTAGAGTTTTTTTTTCTGTTTTTGCTTACATTTTTTTCAAAGGATGTTTGTGAAATTGACAATGTACAGAAATGTGTGAGTGTAATTTTACTTTATTCTATTTAGTTATTCGGTCAAGTACTCAGTTAGTTTAGCTTTTTAGTTACGGAAAATAGGGGTTAGCCTTACGGAAAGTTCCGTGAAGGAAGAGAGATGATTGAAGAGTAGGGTTTTGATTGCTTATAAGACAGCCACCGTTTTCAGATTGTTTTTTCAACATACTGAAAATTAATTTGAAAATAAAAGTAAAACGTTTTAGTACACGTAGACGCTAAAATATGAATGCTTTTCTTATAAATATGTATTATCAAAAAATTTAGAACTCAGGTTTTAATTAAGATTCGAAAAAATTAAAAAAGAAATCTGCCCGCCACGCGGGCACATTCTCATCGCGCGCTTCGCTCGCAAGTTTGAGCACGCCTGGGCCGCGCGTCTTCCGGATCTCGTGCTACGCACTCGGCCTTTGTATTTTCCAACAGTTATATATAAAGCTTGTGAAACTCAAAAGTGAAATGTCGAGTACTTTGATTTGATGAGTGTGAATTCTCTTTAGTTAAAGCTTCTCCGGCTTCAACGAATACATTCTCATCGCGTGTCTCGTGCTGCGCACTCGATCAAACTTTGCCCAAAGCGGTAGAGAGTTTTTGATGCCTAATTTTTTTCACCTGTTATTTAGTTTTTCTGGAAATTCGAATTTTTTTATTGTTAATTTTATTTTCTACGATTGAAACAAAAACTATGCGTCTAATGGGAAAAATAATAACAAATTTACAGCTCTTTTTCGGGTAAATAACTTTTCTCTATCAATCTTCTATGTTGGCCTTAGTCATTTTTTCAAAAATTTTATTATTCCATTTTTATAGTTATTTTTCCCGATTGAAATGAAAACTACATATCAGGTTAAACAAGTTAACAACACATTTAAAGATACTTTCCTGGTAAAGAACTCGTGTCTATTTCATTTTTCCTAAGCTAGTGCCAATTGTCCAAAAGTTAATTTTTTTATTTTATACGGTTTTTTTATAAATGAAGCAATAACTACTTGTCCTTTCAAAGAGTTAATTTTACCGAATTTTAGATCTTTTTTTGGTGCACGATTTCAGTCCATTTATAATTTCCCGTACCTTGCATAGTTTGACCAAAAAATGAAGCTTCCTATTTTCAATTTTTATGTGCGACCAAAATTTGAATTTTCGATTTCTCGAGAAAACTCGAAAAGTTGTAGAGATCATCCTGGAGGGCTCCCAAAAACAAACATTTTTTTCCTTCAAAATTTTTTTCATATCTTGCATTGTTTGGCTAATATTATCATTTTCTTTTATATTTTTGAATTTTGAAAATGTCACAACTCTGACAATTTTTTTTTATCAAAAAAATCATTCGGGTGAGCTGTTACACTTTTTACGCACTACAAGAAGCCATACTTACAATTTTTGAGTCTTGGGAAAGAAGTCCAAAAATTTTTTCAAAATCATCCCCCTCTTTTACTTTTGAACCCAAATAGCTGGTTTACGAACTCGACTTGTCTTTTTTGTCCCTCAAAACGGGTACCAAAGCATGATCGAATATGATCACTCTTTCGGAAGTTATTAGTTCATAGGTTTCTTTCTCTAGGACTTTTTTTTAATCTTGCGTTATTTGGTTAAAAATTCTCTTTCTCGTTCATATTTTTGAATTTTGAAAATGCCGCAACTCCGACAATTTTGTTTTTAACGAAAAAAAACATGGGGATAAATGGTTTCACTTTTTACCTACTACTCTTTTATTTTTCATCCAAAATAGCTGGTTAACGAACTTGACCTGTCTTTCCTGTCCCTGAAAATGGATGCCAAAACACGATCGAATATGAGTATTCTTTCGAAAGTTATCGAGTACACAGATTATTTTTCATCATTTTTTGTGCGATAAAAATTAGAATTTCCAATTTTCTCTATGATTTTGTTTTCGATCTTGCGTGATTTGGCTGAAATCTCTCATTTTCTTTCATATTTTCGAATTTTAAAAATACCGTAACTCTGACAATTTTTTTTATCGAAAAAAATGAAAAGGATAAATTGTTCCACTTTAAGCGCTACAAGAAAATGTACTTACAATTTTTGTTCTTTAGAAAAAAAGTCCCAAAAAATTTTCAAAATGCTCCTCCTCTTCGATTTTTTATCCAAAATAGCTGGTTAACGAGGTCGTTCTTTCTTTTCCGGTTTTAAAAAAGTGTGCCAAAGCACCATCCAATCATTCTTTCGAAAGTTATTGAGCATAAAGATTATAGACCACAGACTACAGACTACGGATAGATAGATACCTTCTTAAAAATCGTTCTTTTCTAAATCAGGGGGTCTCGAAACGTGGAGATTTCATCATATCCGCGAAAGTCAATTTTCACATAAAGCCAATACCTTCTCATTCAGAATGAGAATGTAATAAGTGAATATTGCTGTGAATTTTTTCTAACATTCTGCGGATTTTTTGGAAAGTTGAACATTTCTAGGATTCAGAAATACGAGCAGAAATATTGATTGAATGGAATGCTAGTAACTTTAGTTTGTTTTTGAAATTCACATGAATGAATATATTTTATTATTTGGGAATTTCCGAAATTTTTTGAAATGCAAAAACATAAGCAACAAGTTGAAGAACTTCAAACTTAGAGTAGTGAATATTTCATCCTCTCCCATAAAAATAAAAATAATGGGAACATTTTAAACAAACAAAATTATTCCAAGATTCTCAAATGCACCTTTAACCCAATATTTTATCCTTGGATCCAAATAGGAAGTGGAAAATTAATGAAAGCTAGGTTCTTATAGACATAGACACGCCCCGAATTGATGAGATACAGGTACAGGTGTACGATACTAATTTTAAAGGTACATTGTAAATAAAACGAATACATATATATATTTTTTCCTACATATATTTTCATCCAAACATGTATTAAGACCGCATATGGCTGGCAGAGAGGGTCGGTAAGGGGTGTTTAAAATCTTGGAAAGCATCCTACTTTCGTAATGAAAGACCCATAGCCCATTATAATAACGGTTCTCAAATGCCCGAACTAAAAAAAATTACTTTTTACACAGGGAAGACTAGAATGGCTGAAAAAAGGATATAATAAATTTATATTTTTGCATAACAATTTGTGCCTAATGCATACTTAATTGATTAATTTATCATTTACTTCATAGGCAAGGGGTACAAAAGCAAAAAATTTTACAATAATTGAAGCAGAGAATCTACATAATTCTAGAGGAGGGGGAAAAAACGTCCCTTGAAGAACCATTTCCAACTAATTGAGGAAATTATTATTTTTTAGCTGTTTAATAAATCAGTACAACAACCATTGTATGCATAATAGATGAAGCTTCGTTTGCGTGAAAATAATACATAAATCGTTAAGAAAATCATATGAAATACATATTTTCATATATTTTATAAACAAATGACACTATTTAACAGAAAGAAATAACATAAATAGTACCAGTGAATCATATGAAATTCTTGATAATAGTATCACCGAATGGCCGATTCTGTTTCAAATCATGCAGGCTGGCGACAGTCATGTCACCGATCGTCTCCAAGTGAAATATGTTCTTCTAGGTGCAAAATAAGGGGACACGTATTTTTTTATTTTTCGACTGGACCAAAATTACAGGATTCAGGTTGCTTTTTAAGTTAACCTCTAAAATGACGCTCGGTCAACTGAAAAATGAAAATACAAGATATTTTTGTAGTTTTTAAGATTTCTCGTTTTTCAAATTCGATTTTCTCAAAACTACCATGTTTTTTTTTTGGCTGAATCTTTCTTTTTACAAATAGCTGATTCCAAGACCTCATTATTAAGCTACGGGACTTTCCAATATTGCGTCATATGGAAATTAAAAGAAAATCGATTTTTTTTCCACTTTTTTGCGTTTGTTTGCACAAGTCTTCTAGTAAATCATTTTCAAATAAACAAAAATATTTCTAAGATAATTATTTATTTTATAATTATGTCTCAAATTACATTCTTACACTTTTTTTATCAAAAAAATTTTGCTTATAATTGCCAGTAATTGCTTTTTTATGTACAATTTTCAATTGGTCTTATGTTCATTGTCTTTCACTTACATGTTAGTTTTAAAAAAAACTCTTCTATACTTTGGAAGATTTACTGTTATTTTCACTTTTTTACATTCTTGTTGTCTGTTGTTCTTACTTCTGCCATAGCGGTTTGTGAAGTTCGACCTGTAAAAAGTTTTATTCTAACAGTGAATCTTCCAAAAGAAAGAAGAGTTTTTATTGAAAACTAAGTGAAAGACAATGAACATGAATTCAAATAAAAAGTGGGCATAAAAAAGCAATTACTGGCTTAATAACATTTTTTGGATAAATAAAAAAATTGAGGATGTGATCCAAGACTCCTGCAAACAAACGCGAAGAAGTAGAAAAAAATGTGCCCGCCGTGCGGGCACATTCGCGAAGCGCGCTTTGCTTCCCTTGCGAGTTCGAGCGCGCCTCGGGCGCGCGTCTGTTAGATCTCACGCTTCGCGCTCGGTTTTTGTACTTCCCCACATTTGTTTACGGAGCTTTTGAAACTCGATAGCGAAATGTCAACAACTTTATTTGGATGATGATTGGCTTCAATGAATACATTCTCATCTTGTGTCTCGTGCTGTGCACTCGATCAACATTTGGCTGAAATGGTAGAGAATTTTTGTTGCCCAATTTTCTTCATATGTTTTGTACTTTTTCTAGAAATGCAATTGTTTAAAGTTTCATTTCATTTTATATGATTTAAATAACAACTACGCGTTCAATCGAAAAAATTATAACAAATTCATAGATCTTTTTTGGGTTAACAACTTTTCTCTATCGATATTTAGTCTTAGCCTCCGTCATTTTTTCAAAAATTTTATCATTTTATTTTTATATTTTTCTTTCCTGATTGAAATAAAAACTTCATATGTAATCCTAAGCTTATGACATCTGTCCGAATCTTCAATTTTTTCCTTTTTAATATGGTATTTTTTCAATAAAGCAAGAACTACTCGTCTTATCCAGAAGTGAATTTGATAAAATTTGCAGATCTTTTTTGGTGCACAGTTTTTGTACATTTATATTTTCCCGTATTTTGCATAGTTCAACTAAAAAGTGAAACTTTTTATTTTCCACCATTTTTTGGGCGACCGAAATTTGATTATTCGATTTTTTGAGAAAATTCAAAAAGATGTGGAGACCATTTGGAAGAGATAAAAAGAAACTTTTTTTCTTTGTTGTTGTTTGGCTAAAAATTCTCATTTTTGTTTATATTTTTGAATTTTGGAAATGACATAACTCTGACAATTTTGTTTTCATCAAAAAACATCATGAGGATAAATTGTTCCATTCATTACCAACTACAGGAAGCTGTACTTACAATTTTCAAGTTTGAAAAAATGGTCTAAAAAGTTTTCAGAATGCCAATTAAATCGATTAGTTTTTTCGAAAGTTATCGTACTAACAGTTAGACATACATACATACATGCATACATACATAATGGGGGAAAGCG
>WSXT02003235.1:0-15012 GCA_011762715.2 Neuroterus valhalla
GTACTAAATCGGAGGAGGGGGGCAAAAGGGGGGAGGGGGGGGGGAGGTCAAATTTTACACAAATCTAATACCTTCTCTGAATGAGAATGTAAAAAAATACACTTTTCCAACAGAATGTTGTATCCAAACGTATAGTTTATTGTCTCCTGAGGCTCCTCCAAAAAGAAATCTATAATTATTTGGTTGAAAATGTTATTTTGTTCTAGAGTCATTTTTTTGTTTCTGGACTTCAACTACTCAGTTGAAGGTAGAACAAGTTTGTTCAAAATTTTTTCTTTTTCTTGAAGATTTATCTTCCTGGTTCAACATTCCACTACTACGTTAAAAATTCTTTGCATTTTTGTTTTAAAGATTAAAGTTCATGTATTTCGTTAAGAATCTGTCTCTTCTGAACATGAGTAGAACATAAGTAATTTTTTAGAAATGATCAAGAATTAAATGAACTTATTTGAATATTGACTTATCCAGCAGAAAATCAACCTTCGTTTGTTTCAAATTTGATAATTTTATTTCAACTTTTTCATTTTAATTCAACTACTTATGCTGATGAGGAGTTTCCCTTTTTGGTGAAAAATTGAACTATCTAGTAAAACAATCGTCTTATTTTTTAATGAAAATTTTGTCGTCTTGGATTGAAAATATACATTTTGTGATGTTCCGCTTACATCTGGAATCCCTGTTGTAAATCAGAAATTGATGAATTCGTCGATCAGAGTTCGTTTTTTCTCTTTAATTTAGGGTTACAATGCAGTCAAACAATGTTATGTTTATAATTATATTAAAATATATTCCTTTAAAATAAAAAAAAATATGGGTGGTTCAACCATGACGACAAAATTGGTCCATTCTTGACAACATGCAATGTTTTATATTGAGACACACAGCAGAAAAATAAGTTATAAAACAGAGCAAATTGTATAATACGTTGGTAATTATGAAGTTCAAAACACAGAAAAATTTTTATCTTGGGAATTCCATCCTTTGGATACAACTTATTCGGTTTTTGGAGAGAATAATGAAAAACTTTTAGCATTCTCGAAAAACTCCACATCAGCACTTCCACAAACGAGCTAAAAATGTACAGACCCATACAAAAGTTTGGTAGTAATACTTCGAGTAATACCTTGAGTAGTATTGAAAAATTTGGGGTGAATTTGAATAAATTGAGAAAAATAAAAAAGCTCAAAAATATTCCATTGATTTTTCAGATTATATTCAAAGGAATTCAAAAGAATTCAAGAAAATTCAGAAAAAGGTATCGATTTCAGTTCAATAGCCGTGGTGTGTTCTTCTGTCTAGAATTATTGAAACAAGAGTTACTCAAGTTGTTTTTTCATATAAAAAAAGCCTAAAGTGACTTTATTTTCAAGAAGTGATCTGAGAAAAAGTGACTGCATAGCAGCCTCCCTTATTATTTATGACGGAATAAATATTTCATAAAACTTAAATGCCCAAACAATAAATAATGAGGGCATACGACCTTATGGCGAGAAAGCGATGAAGTTCTATTGAAATTGTAAGTGGGCATTATATAATTAGAATTCCGTATTTAACTTATCGACTCGAGTTGCGTGCAACTGAAATGTATAGACTGAACTCATTTTTAAATGTATGAGTAAACATACTCAATAATGAAAGTCTCGTGATGCGAATCACAAAACATTTTTCCTCATTTAAAGACTCTCTTAAGATGTTGGTAAATAATTTGAAGAGAGGGGGTCTAAAGTTCGAAAAACAATCCTTATGTAATGTATGCATCTCTCGAACACAATTCTTCAATTTTCATTGATGAACTTTACCGAAAATGCTAAGTCCACAAATATATCATGAATCACATACCAACAAAAATAAAGTTTTATTCTAAACAAAGAAAGAAACTCAAAGTTGCTGAAACATAATTGAACCACAAGTGGCTTCTTTGAATAGCTGAAGTTCGGAATGAGTTCCGAATTTCGGCAAATCATCAGAGTTCTGAAGAATAGAAACTCCAGAAATCCTCTCAAACTTCTAAGTAGGCATTTCTGAGAATCTGACCCTTTGACAAAACAGATACCTGAAAAGAAACCTTATTCTCTCTTGGCTCGTGTTCCAGGAGCAAGGGAACTCCAAACTCGCTCCAAAGAACGATCAAGCTCTCAAAAGATGAAAGAGAACTACAACTACAATTTTACAACTGCAACTCCCTCTCAGAATCAGAGCCGTGCGGAAAGAACGAGAGGGACCCAGCAAGAGCAAGTGCGAAAGCAGAGAGAAAGAGAGGAGGGAAGAGAGAGAGAGACAGAGAATAAAATCTTGGTTCACCTGTCGTCATGGCAACGCCGCTTTGCCGCTCACTTGTTACTCCATCGGTGCTGTTCGGCCCTCGGTCCTCTCGCAGCCTCCGCAAGAATACGAGCACGAGTCACGACGATCCATCGCACTGAAGATCTACCACGCGGCAGTTTTCTGGGGACGCCTTTTCCCCTTTCCTCCCCCTTCCGTAGAGTAAGGTCGTGTAGTCAGTACCAGGAATCGCCCTCCGTCTTTCTGCCACCTTGCATTTCTCATAGACTTCGAGATAGTGGAAATTAACTCAATTACTCCCAAATTCAGAGGTGACAGCGGTGGGATTCTCCAGAGCGAGTTCACAAGTGATCTACCGTAACTGACTTAATCCCAGGACTTTCGTGATCTTCTCCAATGCGAGATTGCTCTTCTTTTTCTTCAGAACGATCAACAAATTTCAAATTGTCAAGTTTTTAGTAAGAGCTTTTCGTTCTTCCGAAGTGCTGAAAAGGTGGTAGCGGTGAGATGCTCTGCACTTTCTTTAGAATGATAAAAAAAGCTTCAAATACTGCTCCAGAGTTTATTAGGCAGGGAGTTCCTGGAAAGTCGGCAGCGGTGAGATGGTAACGTTGAGTGGTCCAGACTCTTCAGGAATTCCTCTTTTCGAACCAATTGTTTACCTTCTTGATCTTTAGAGTTTCGGAGGCATGAGGTTGCTAGTTTTCCACGCACTCATCTATTTTGAGCCCAAGAACTGGGATCTCCTTACCCCCCTTTGTCATGCGTCTCCGGCTTGATATCGTATAGTGTCGGGGGCGACTCCTCGCTCGTTATCCACTTACGAGAGCGTCAATCTGTTTGCTATGCAAATCCCGTCCAACCGGTGCTGACGTAGTCGGCAACACCAACACAAACTCACGATATCTCCTACTAACACACTTAATGCGCTGTTAGTCATTGCCCGCGGGCGCGCACGTAGAAAATATTGTAATCGGAAGCCTAGCTCGGAGCGATTCACTGAATTCACACCACAAACTTCTCTTACTTTCAGAAGCCAACTCTTCCTTAGGAATTTACAAAACTACACAATCACGTGTCACCAAACCAATCTTCGAAAACTTATCGTCAGTATCACTTTGGTTTCACCGAGGATTTCACTTCACACGTGGTAGCGATAAAAATTGAGGGAAGGGGTCGAATGATCACTGTTGATGATGCAGGTTGATCCGAAAATGTTGATGTTCGTGAGGACTGGTTTAATTCTTGAAGACTGATTTAATTATTGATGACTGATTTAATTATCGATGAAGATTCGAAATAGGGATCTTGAATTGAGTCAGGGAAGCTTATAGGGTGATTTGAGGAATGACCCTTGTTTTGTTGTTCTCAACAAGTGATTTTGCGCACGAGAGAGTCCACGGCACGCGCATACCGAGCCCTGATCCAAACCGCGTTGTTGTTGTTGCGTAACTGGCTCTGGCCACTGCTGCTGGCACTTGGAAGAGGCTAGAGCCGCTTGAGAGAGAAAGAGAAAGAGTGCTATCGGGGGACGGGTGCTGTGGGTGAGCCTGTGGCGAGTTCTCTGATGAGCGGCGGCGAGCGGTGCGCCGTCTGGCGTGGCTGGCGACAGTCTGCTGCCTTCCAAGAACCACGAGGTGATTCCGTGTATCGAGCGCGCAGTGTTCGGGGAAGGTTGCCCGAAGGGGAAGAGGGAAGGTTGAGTGAGAGAGTTGGAAGTTGGGTGGTGTTGAGGGAGGGAGAGAGAGATGACGACTGGACTGACCGGAGCGAATGGTAAAAAAATAAAGGGGAGTGAGAGGGAAGATGAGAAGTAAGGATGTGGAATGGAGAGGAGAAGAAGAGAAAAGAGCAGGAGGGATTGCCATGCTCTGCCTCAGGCGGCAGGAACTTGAGGACGTTATAGTCATAGTCTATAACCTCCTTCGGCAGAAAAGAGTATTCAGAGATTCCTATAGCGCAGTGAGGATTCTGGGATGATATGATAGAAAGGAGGGATAAGTGAAGAGATTCTGTGTTGCAGATTGAGGACTTTATAGGCGTGGACGAAATACTTGGTGCGGTTTATATGGGAAGATAGCTCGGAGGATAGTGATGCAGTTTTAAGGGCAAGATGAAGTTTAAAGAGATTCGATTCGGAATTGGAGACAAGTTCAAGAGGTTTCGGAGAAAAAAGGATGGAGAAGAAACAGGTTTACTGATAGGTTATAAATTTTGAGTGAAGAGTGAAGAGTTCAGAAGAAGTGAACTACCATATAATAGATGTGACAAAGAAACTGAATGAATTTCGTTTTCTTTTCAGACATGCGTCTCCAATCCGTTCCTGTCTCCTGTCAAAGTTCAAACTTTCGTATTTAAACGAGTTTAACGACCTGAATCTAAATTGGATTTACAGCCTGAATCTAAAAGTAAGCTTGCATTTGATAGACACTTGCTGAAACTGATAAGTGTAAGACTGTAAGGAATATTTTCATGCAGTCTCTGTGATGGAAATATATGGTAATGATCAATTAGAAAAGCGGATCTGAATTCAGAATCCAGATCTAGAAATCAGATTCGTTCTTGTATTTGTCTGCGATTTGATGGTAATTAGAGAATTATAAAATAATGTATCAGATAAGTATAAGTAAACGCACCTTCGCTTCTTATGCTCACGCGCGTTTGCGAACCCCGGAAGAACGGCCTTCGGGGAATTGGCCTTTCAGGCTGCGGCTGTCGAAAGGAAAGACTGGGAAAGACCGTCGCGTCGCCAAGCCCAAGCCTCGAAGAGAATGAAAAGCAAAAGGCGTGTTTTAGTTTAGGCTTGGGAACTCCCAATACAACTTCTCTCTGGCCAGTGCCGAACTATATTTGGGCCGATAGAATGCATCCTCGGATTCCCCGAAAGGATTTCAGCTCTAACGCTTCATGGGAAAGTCTGGTACATTCGTCTTGAAGAGAGGAATGTCCCTCTGCATGCACTTCTTGCACGTGCATATGACAAAGAAGAATCTGTCCTCCGATGCATTCCCCCGTTCTTTTCCACGAATCTTGAACTTAATCTTGTGAATGGGAAGTTGCGTTTGGAGAAGTTGAATTGCTAAATATTTTTTTTATAACATCCCAGCGGACACTGTTACATAACTGTGATGTAATAGTTCTAGAACAGAAAAAAACAGGTTCTGCAACAGGTTGAGAACATACTTAGACCATGGTCCGAGCAATATCCTCAAATGGATGAAGCAGTTCTGTAACGCTGTTCCATTAGCGATCTGTAACAATTTTGGAACAACGTTATATGTGAAAACAATATATTTAGAACAATTCAGGAACAGTCTTACAAAAGAACCATGTTCTGTAATAGTGCCGCAACACATATGTAACAGTCTTACATTTAAAGTTCTAAAATCATTATGTAACAATTTTGGAACAGCGTTATATGTCAAAAACTATTCTTGGGAGAATTTAGGAACATGGTTACGGTGGAACATTGTTCTGTAATAGTGACGTTGTACATATGTAACAGTGTTATAATGTTAGTTTGTACTGTAATTGTTCTGTAACAATCCGCTAACCGCATTATATACCAAAAAGAATTTTTAAGAACCATTTCTATACGTGGTTGCAGAGGAACATTGTTCTGTAATAGTGCCGTAACAAATATGTAACAGTGTTATATTTAAATTTGTTCTGGAATCGTTATGTAACAATTCTGGAATAGCATTATATGTCAAAAACTATTTTCGGAAGAATTTAGGAACATGTTTACGGTGGAACATTGTTATGTAATAGTGACGTAACACATATGTAACAGTGTTATAATATTAGTTTTTAATGTAATTGTTCTGTAACAATCCTCTAACCGCATTAAATACCAAAAAGTACTTTTAAGGAACCATTTCTGAACGTGATTGCAGAGGAACATTGTTCTGTAATAGTGCCGTAACAAATATGTAGCAGTGTTATAACGTGAGTTTGTACTGTAATTATTCCGTAATAATTCTGTAGCCGCATTATATCCTAAAAAGTATTTTTAAGAACCATATAGGAACGTGGTTGCAGAGGAACATTGTTCTGTAACAGTACCGAAACAAATATGTAAGAGTGTTACATTTTTCTAGAATCGTTATGTAATAATTTCGGAACAGCGTTATATGTCAAAAACTATTCTCGAGAGAATTTAGGAACATGGTTACGGTGGAACATTGTTCTGTAATAGTGACGTTGTACATATGTAACAGTGTTATAATGTTAGTTTGTACTGTAATTGTTCTGTAACAATCCGCTAACCGCATTATATACCAAAAAGAATTTTTAAGAACCATTTCTATACGTGGTTGCAGAGGAACATTGTTCTGTAATAGTGCCGTAACAAATATGTAACAGTGTTATATTTAAATTTGTTCTGGAATCGTTATGTAACAATTCTGGAATAGCATTATATGTCAAAAACTATTTTCGGAAGAATTTAGGAACATGTTTACGGTGGAACATTGTTATGTAATAGTGACATAACACATATGTAACTGTGTTATAATGTTAGTTTGTACTATAATTGTTCTGTAACAATCCTGTAACCTCATTATATGCCAAAAAGTATTTTTAAGAACCATTTAGGAACATTGTTCTGTAATAGTGCCGTAACAAATGTGTAACAGTGTTGTATTGGAGTTTGTTCTGGAACCGTTCTGTAACAATTCTGGAACAGTGTTAGATGTCAACAAGTATTTTAGCACAATTTAGGAACGAGTTTACATAGGAGCGTTGTTCTGTAATAGTTCTATAACACACATGTAACAAAGTTACGATATAAATTTGTTCTGTGATCAGTAGGTAACAATTCTGGAACGGCGCTATATGCAAAAAAAATATTTTGAGAACAATTAAGGAATAGTTTTACAGAATACCATGGTTCTGTAATAATGCTTCATTACCTACATATCTAACAGTCTTACGATGAGAATTTGTTCTGCGATCGTTCTATATCCATTCTATAACAGTTTTACAAGGATTTTTTCCCCATTTTGTAACAAACTTAAAACTCTAATACGTAACAAATACGAAACTCGAGTATGTACGTATCAGTTATGTAACTCAAATACGTAACAAATATTGAAGTCAAACACGTAACTTCTATATGTCATACTGTAATAGCTCCAAAATTTTCTTTCTAATTTATTGAAATAACTTCTATAATTCGTTGTAACGTTAATTATGTAAATCTAATTATGTAAATCTATATTAGTGACATTAGAGATAATTCCAGAATTGTTAATACATATTCTTACAGTAATAGCGTTACAGAACAGTGTGACTTTTATGTTCTGTTCTTGGAACCCGTATGACATTCTAGCGACATAACAGTTATATCACTGTTCTATATAAGTTACAGAACAAAATTCCAGAACTGTTACACATCCTCACAGTAACAGCATTACAGAACAGTGAGACATTTATGTTCGGTTCGAGAACACGTGTGACATTCTAGTGACATAACAGTTCCGTCACTATGTTCTGTATGAGTGACATCACAGAATCCCAGAACTGTTACGTGCCCTTATAGAGACAGCGTTACAGAACAGTGTGATGTTTGTATTTTGCAATTGTTATTGAACACGATTTTAATGTAGTTATGTATAAATTCTCCCTTTCTGTTATGTAACATTAACAGAACGTGTCCGATGGGATGCATGATTCCAGTCTTTTTTCATGATTGTTACTCCCTAGGAGGTATAGGTGACGTCAGAGGTGAAGACTGAAAATTATCGAGTGATCAGTTGATCGAGTTGGCAGGTTGTTGAAAAGTTTGGAACAATCCGAAGCGCTGTATTATCTTCATTCATCGATAAATTTCAAATCATTCTGAAATTTCCCAAAATTGACCAAATTCAAAAGTTTGCAAATCTTTCAGAATTTACTAAATTTGCGAAATTTGCGAAATTCACAAGATTTCTGAAGTGCAAGAAATTATCAATATTTGCAAAATGGACTAAATTTACCAAATTAACCTAATCTCAATTTTTTCCAAATTTTATTCTTTAATAACTAATAAATTTGATATAAATTTCAACAATTTACTCAATTTATACGGCCGTATCACGCTCAAAAAAACAGTTCTTGTTCAATAATTGAAGTTTAGCAACATTGGGCGTGGTTAGGACATGGATGGGCGATCGCTCGGGAACACCACCTGATGCTGGAAGTATAATTCATGCCTGTATTCTGATCGTGGCAAAAATTATGAATATGTTATAAAAATATAATATCATTCTAGCCCTTTTAACTCCTTGTGAAGTGGGGATAAAGCGAGGGATAAAGTTCTACTTTTTACTCCCTAGGGAGAAAAAAGTAACGTCAGAAGTAAATTATGAAAATTATCAAACGATCAGTTGATTGTATTGGCTAGTTCGAACAACCGGAAGCGATGAATAACAATCGATGAATTTAGAAAATTATCAATGAATTTCAAAAAGTTTGAATGCAGAAAATAATTCGATAAATAAAAAATGTTCAGAGTTTGCGAAATTTACAAGATTTGAAAAATTCGCCAAATTTATCATATCTAAATTTGTTCTTTCGGAAATTTTGAAAATTTTACACAATTTCGAAATTTTTTAAAAATTCAAACCAAAATTCAATTTTCGATGATTTATGAATTGACCATAGTTTTCAATGAATTACTGACTTCATATTGGAATAAAAATAAAATGTCAAAAACTCCTACATTTGAGCAGAATTTAAGCCTGTGTTCCAATCGTGTCTGAATTTCATGCATTTGAGATAAAAATATTATATAATCTTAGCTCTTTCCGGTGCATGTAAAACGGGGCTTAAGTTCTGATTTTACTCCCTAGGGAGTACAAATTGTCGTCACAGGTGAATACTGCAAATTATCAAGCGACCAGTTGATCACGTTGACAGATTTTTTGACAGGTCGGATCAATACGAAGTAGTAAATTACAATCAATCATTGACCAATTTCAAAAATGTTCGCAATAACAACAAATTTACCAAATTTAAAAAATTTACAAATTTGTGAATATGTACAAATTCTCCTAAAATTTCACAATTTGTAATATGTATTTACCAAATCTAAATTCAGCTCCCCAAAAATTATGAAAATTTTGAAGATTTGGAGAAAACAAATTTTTTATTAATTTTTGAATAATTTATGAATTTACCTGAATTTCCAAAATTTTACTGAATTTATATTAAAATGAGAATATAGTTTTAAAAACTCGTTGATTGGAGCATATTTCATGCCTATATTCCGATCGTGTATAAAATAAATTATGCATTTGTCATAAAAACATAATATCATTCCAGTCCTTTTTAGTCGTTGTAAAGCGGGGATGAAGTTCTAGTTCTTACTCCCCAGGGAGGAAAAAGTGATGCCGAGGGTAAATAATGAAAATTATTAAGCGATCTGTTGATCGCATTGACAAGATGGAACAACCGGAAGCGATGATTTAATATCAATTATTTGAAGATTTGAAATATTATTGACAAATTAAAAAAACAATTTTGAATAAAAAAATAATATTAAGAAATTAGCAGTTCTTGTGAAATTTACAAGATTTGCAAAATCTCACCCGTGTTGCAAATTGCAACCTGTCTGCATGGCATGCATCTGTTAAAAAAATATTATATAATTTTAGCACTTTTCGATCCATGTAATACGGGAATGAATTTCTAATTTTACTCCCTAGGGAGTAAAAATTGATGTCGCAGGGGAATACTGAAAATCGTCAAGCAATCAGTTAATAACGCTGACAGAAAAAGCCTTACGAAGGGGGGAAAGTGTGTCAAAATTGAAAAAAAAAATCCTTGCGCAATTCAAGGGCGACCTCAAAAGCTGGAGCAACACGAAACATAAATTACCGTCAACTATAATTGAAAATTTTCGAAAATGTCCGCAATAACAAAAAATTTACAAAATTTACCAAAAAATTGGTCATTCCTAAACATGTACAAATTTTTCGAAACCTTTAGAATGTGCAATACGTATTTACCAATTGTTCTAAATTCAGTTCTTCAAGAAATATAAGAACTTGCGAGATTTGAAGAAGTAAAATTTTTTAATCAATTTTTAATAATTTATGAATTTACCATAAACTAAAAAAATTCACTAAAATACATCCTGAAATTAGAATGATATTTCAAAAACTCGTTCATTTTAGAAATTCCTGAATTCAAACAGTTTTCAAACTTTTCAAACTTTCCAAGAATTTTGAAAATGTTCAATTTTTTACTTGTCCAGCGGTGGAAAGGTCCTGGCTCCGGATACGAGTTACGAGCGGAGTTGAAAGGCAGTCTTTTTCCACAGAAAATTGTATTCAATTGACTAATTATTCAATCACTAATTAAACGATGGAAAATTGAAGTTGTTCTCATTTGAACTCTTTCGCATAGGAAACATTTTAAATACCACTCGAAATAACTAGACAATATTGTGTATAGAAGTTTCCCTTATAAGTAACAGTGGTTTTCAATTTTAAAGATATGGCACCAACAGGTCGTGGGCAACTCATTTGTGGTCGATTCCAGACAAAAAGTGAATCTATTTCTGAAGAATTTTAAACTGGGCATTCGTTTATAATAACTATTCGAACGAATAATTTAAACATTACCAAATTCTCATAAATTTTTCTTATATTCGATGCAAAAAATGTGATTTTCAACAACTAATCATTGCAAATCATCGAAAATATAAAAATGGCACTCCTTTATTAATTTGTTTATAACAGTGTAAATTATTTTTTCCATTCATCCAATAAATAATACATTGTTCTGGTCCGTGAAATGCGAACAGAACAAGCACCGTTGTGTGCATTTGTCAGACCAACGACTTTCGATAGGAACGAATGACGCAATAGCCTGCTCCATACCGCTCTTAGTGGGGAGCAGTGAATGGAGAGAAAAAGAGCGAGCGACCAAAAGAGAGGAAGACAAATGAAAGAATCAAAAGAGGGAGGCAGGCTCGCTCTTCCCCTGATAGTGGTTCAGCCTCGCGTACTACGCTGAACTTCCCCTCATTTGTGAGTTCACACCGTGCCATAAAAAGTTATCACTCCAAAATTATTCGAATTTGATTGAACCATCAAGCTCACTCCTTCATCCTCTGGGTGGAAAGCGCAATTTTGCGCCCGCTCTTCATGTACACAGTGGCAAAATCTAAATGCTAACATTATCTTCTTTTTCGATGCATGTTAAAAACGGAAAATATCGTGTATATCCTAAACGAACAAATGAAAATTCTCACTCGTGGGAATTGCGGACTTCAGGGCCTTGATACACAATACACTATCAAGGTTCTTTTCAACTCTAAATTCTTCAATTTGAGGAGGAATTATGATAATCTAAAAGAGATAGTACCAAAAAAAGTCTGTGAAACTTCCTGGAAGTGATAGCCATTTTCAAACAAGTTTTTTAGAATCAACAGGGCATTGACCACGAATTCAAGTGAATCCAGTTTTGGTCTCTCCTGAAATGACACCTGTGCAGTGACACACTGCAGACCTATTTCGTGTACAGTGTACACAGTCGTATGCAGGGATCTTATCTGGGCCGACCTACGTTGGATGCTAAAATATTGCCCCACGTATAATGAATGAGCTCTAAGGCTGTAAACACGGAAAAAGTAAACATAGAAAAAGAGAGACATTAATGAAGACTGGCTGGCTATTCGTTCATTGCAGACTCAAAATCTGTTGAATAATTTTCGAATTCCTTCAAATCTTTTGAAATCAAATAAAATCAAATAAAATTTTTATAATCCCTGACATTCCCCAACTTTCTCGGACAGGTTTTGAATTTTCAGAATTCACCAACCTATTGGCAATTTAAATTAACCGTACGCCATCTGGTGGTTTCAATATGGCTGCCAGGGGGTCACTTATATTGGCATATATATAGTTATAGTTCCAATGTTAAAAGTGACCCCGTAGCCGCCATTGTCGCAGCGCCCTCCTGCCCAGGGTGGATGTTTTCATTACCAATATACAGGGAAAAAATTTGGCCCATAAAAAGTGTAGAATTCAGTCTGGAAATCGTGGACGGTTAAAAAAATGTTATAAAAGTTGAAAGCCTCCTTCTTTGAATATTTACAGAATATTTTAATACTTAGTGCCAGAAAGAACCGCGAAAGTCTCAGACTGTCTAAAAAATTTTGATGGAGCAAGAACAATTTGAAGACTGCAATATGTCTAAGACAGTCTGGGAAAATATGAAGAGTTCTAGAGCAAAATAAAAAAAGTCTTGTTGCTAAGCGGACACCAGATTTGTAGACGTTTGTTTACATTACAAGGGCACACAGTCATCACTAGAGATACGTATTCTTCACTTATATAACGCACAAAAACCTAGTTCTATAACCTAACTTAACACTACTACATTCTACATGCAATGCAAAATTTCCTAGCGCAGAATATTGCACGCTGGAACTAAATAGCGGTTCTTATATGGGACATTCTTTTACAAATCGAGCAGGGAATTGACCGACCCGTTTTTGATTTAGCTAATACTTTTTTACGGGTTCTTTATCGAAAAAGAAAACATACGTATTTGAGGATTTTTTTTATTTTGCAATTTTTTGAGAAATAGGAAGGGTTGAAAAATTGAGAATTTGAGTGAAGACTATACTTTAAAATGCATAACTCCTGTTCTTTTTAAGCTAGAGACATTTTTCTTCTTTCATTTGGAAGGTAGTAAAAGAACAAGCTTTAATATAAAAAAAATCGGAAAAATATTATAAACAAAATAAAATTGTTATAAACAATTAAAATTTTAAAATCAAATTCCCGATTGGAAACGATTTATTTCAAAATGGTGAAATCATTATTACTATCAGAAAAAATTTAATGTATCTAGCGGTGTCGAGCGCGGTACCTCACACCGACGCGCGTATCACATTGCACGGCAGATTTTCTTCTTTGATATCGTTTTAATCTTAAATATTAATTATTATTAGATATTTTCAATTAAATTACCTTATTCCTTAGACAAGATAACAGTTGGAATATCAAACTGAATGTCTATCCATGAAGACGAATTTATAAAATAATACATTTTTTTTAACAATAAATACGAATTTTCTAGAAGGTACTCAAAACTTCTAGAGTGTGGTTGCATTTTTAACCTAAAAATCTGAACGCTCAATAAAAAAGTTAATTTTTAACGTTAAAATATAAATTTTCTACCAGAAAAGATGAATATTCCCAATTCAGAAGGACAAATTACATCCAAAAGGATGAAATATTAACAAAACAGCATAGAATTATTGACAAAAAAAGTTATAATAAAAAAACTAATCCAGTCCAAAGGGACAAATCGTTTATCCAAGAAGACAAACTTTGAAAGTTATAAATTTTTCTCAAGAAAAAAGAATTTGCTAGAAGTTAGCTTCTAGAGGGTGGTTGAATTTTGCAACCTGTACAGTTAAATTATCACCGAAAAAGTTAATTTTTAACGTTGAAATATCAATTTTCTACCAGACGATTGTCGGTTTGGATCAGTTTTTTTTATTATAACTTTTTTTGTAAATATTTCAATACTGCTTTGTTAATATTTCATCCTTTTGGATGTAATTTATCCTTCTGGTTCGGAAATATTCATCTTTTCGTTAAAAATTAACTTTTTTGTTGAGCGTTTAACTTTTCAGGGTAAAAATGCAACCACCCTCTAGAAGCTTTGAGTACCTTCTAGAAAATTCATCTTTTTTGTTGAAAAAAATTATTATTTTCAGAATTCGTCTTCTTGGATAGACGATTTGTCCATTTGGATTTTGGATCGGTTTTATTATAATTGACTCTTTTGTTAATCATTCAATACTGTCTTGTAAATATTTCATGATTTTGGATTTAAGTTGTCCTCCTGGATTGGAAATGTTCTTCTCTCCTGGTAGAAAATCTAAATTTCAAGATTGAAAATTAACTTTTTTGTTTAGAATTTACCTTTCTAGGTTGAGAATTCAACTAACTTCTAGAAACTTTACCTACCTTCTGGAAAATCCATCTCTTTTCTTCCAAAAATGTATTATTTTATAAACTCGTCTTCATGGATAGACTTCCAGTTTGATATTCCAATTGTATTCTGACAAACTCGTCTCTCTTCATTAGGAAATTTATATAATAATCCTAATAAAGTAATCTACCTTTTCAATGATGATGTTTTTCTTTTCCTTCTTATTATTTATCTATTTCTTGATTTTTAATAAAGTTATCTTGTCTAAGAAATAAGGTTATTTAATTGAAAATATATAATAATCATTCATATTTAAGATTAAAACGATATCAAAGAAGAAAATCTGTCGTGCAATGTGATATGCGCGCCGGTGTGAGGTACCACGCTCGACACCGCTAGGTACATTAAATTTTTTCTGATAGTAATAATAATTTCACCATTTTGAAATAATTCTTTTTCGATCGGAAATTTGACCTTAAATATGATAAAAATACTAAGAACTTAATTCATGGGGGGTCAAACTAGTTGAAAATCAATTTAAAAAATTTAATTGTTTATAACAATTTCGATTTGTTAAAAATATTTTTGGGATGATTTCCTTTTCTTTCACACTTCAAATGAAAAAAGAAAAATTTCTCTAGCTCAAATAGAACAGGAGTTATGCATTTTTTAAAAATAGTCTTCACTAAAATTCTCAATTTTTTAACCCTTCCTATTTCTCAAAAAATTGCAAAATAAAAAAAATCCTCAAATACGTATTTTCTCTTTTTCGATAAAGAGCCCGTAAAA